>CATIWC010000958.1:0-69860 GCA_948472305.1 Vicia faba
TGGCGATGAAGAAAAATATTGAAATTCATTACATCTATTATACCATAATACAATATGACTATGGTGAATAAATATACTATTGACACTTATTATATAATTTGAATTATTACCAATATATATGGAATATGTTCCATTAATTAATAGTCTTTTAACTTAGTTTCTTGGTGATGAAGTAACCTAAAATTTGGTGATGGAGAAGAAGAAAAATATTGAAATTGTTTACCTATTATACCTTAATAAAATATGAATATGGTGAATAAATATAATATAAAGACTAAACATATAATTTGAATAATTTTAAATGTATATTGAATATGTGTCATTAATTTATAGTTTTTTAACTTAGTTTCTTAGATGAAGTAACCTAAAACTTGGTGATAGAGAAGAAGAAAAATATTGAAATTGTTTACATCTATTATACAATAATACAATATGAATATGGTGAATAAATATACTATCGAGACTCATTATATAATTTGAATTATTTCCAATGTATATGGAATATATGTTATTAACTAGTTGTCTTTTAACTTAGTTTCTTAGTGATAAAGTAACCTAAAATTTGGTGATGGAGACGAAGAAAAATATTGAAATTGTTTACATCTATTATACCATAATACAATATGAATATGGTGAATAAATATACTATCGAGACTCATTATATAATTTGAATTATTTCCAATAGATATGGAATATGTGTTATTAATTAATAGTCCTTTAACTTAGTTTCTTAGTGATGAAGTAACCTAAAATTTGGTGATGGAGAAGAAGAAAAATATTGAAATTGTTTACATCTATTATACCAAAATACAATATGAATATGGTGGATAAATAAACTACCGAGACTCATTATATAATTTGAATTATTTCCAATGTATATGGAATATGTGTCATTAATTAATAATTTTTTAACTTAGTTTCTTAGTGATGAAGTAACCTAAAATTTGGTGATGGAGAAGAAGAAAAATATTGAAATTGTTTACATCTATTATACCAAAATACAATATGAATATGGTGGATAAATAAACTATCGGGCCTCATTATATAATTTGAATTATTAGCAATGTATTTGAAATATGTGTCATTAATTAATATACTTTTAACTTAGTTTCTTGGTGAAGAAGGAACCTAAAACTTTGTGATGGAGAAGAATCAAAATATTGAAATTGTTTACATCTATTATACCATAATACAATATGAATATGATGAATAAATATATTATCGAGACTCATTATATAATTTGAATTATTAGAAATGTATATGAAATATGTGTCATTAATTAGTAGTCTTTTAACTTAGTTTCTTTGTGAAGACATAACTTAAAATTTGGTGATGAAAAGGAACAAAAATATTGAAATGGTTTACATCTATTATACCATATTATAATATGAATATGGTGAATAAATATATTATCAGGCCTCATTATATAATTTGAATTATTTCTATTGTATATGGAATACGTGTCATTAATAAATAGTCTTTTAACTTAGTTTCTTGGTGATGAAGTAAACTAAAATTTTGTGATGGAGAAGAATAAAAATATTGAAATTATTTAAATCTATTATACCATAATACAATATGAATATGGTGAATAAATATACTATCAGGCCTCATTATATAATTTAAGTTATTACCAATGTATATGAAATCTGTGTCGACAAATAATAGTCTTTTAACTTAGTTTCTTGGTGAATAAGTAACCTAAAATTTGGTGATGCAGAAGTAGAAAAATATTGAAATTGTTTGCATCTATTATATTATAATACAATATGTGTATGGTGAATAAATATACTATCGAGACTCATTAGATAATTTGAATTATTACCAATGTATATGAAATATGTGTCATTAATTTATAGTCTTTTAAGTTAGTTTCTTGGTGATGAAGTAACCTAAAATTAAGTGATGGAGAAGAAGAAAAATATTGAAATTGTTTACATCTATTATACCATAATACAATATAAATACGGTGAATAAATATACTATCGAGACTTATTATATAATTTGAATTATTTGCAATGTATATGAAATATGTGTCATTAATTAATAGTCTTTTAACTTAGTTTCTTGGTGAAGAAGTAACCTAAAATTTGCTGATGAACAAGAAGAAAAATATTGAAATTGTTTACATCTATTATACCATAATACAATATGAATATGGTGAATAAATATATTATCGAGACTCATTAAAAAATTTAAATTATTTCCAATGTATATGGAATACGTGTCATCAAATAATAGTCTTTTAACTTAGTTTCTTGGTGAAGAAGTAACCTAAAATTTTGTGATAGAGAAGAAGAAAAATATTGAAATTGTTTACATCTATTATACCATAATACAATATGAATATGGTGAATAAATATACTATCGATTCTCATTATATAGTTTGAATTATTTCCAATATATATGGAATATGTGTTATTAATTAATAGTCTTTTAACTTAGTTTCTTAGTGATGAAGTAACCTAAAATTTTGTGATGGAGAAGAATAAAAATTTTGAAATTGTTTAAATCTATTATACCATAATACAATATGAATATGGTGAATAAATATACTATCAGGCCTCATTATATAATTTGAATTATTACCAATGTATATGAAATCTGTGTCATCAAATAATAGTCTTTTAACTTAGTTTCTTGGTGAATAAGTAACCTAAAATTTTGTATTGGAGAAGAAGAAAAATATTGAAATTGTTTACATCTATTATACCATAATACAATATGAATATGGTGAATAAATATACTATCGAGACTCATTATATAATTTGAATTATTACCAATGTATATGAAATATGTGTCATTAATTAATAATCTTTTAACTTAGTTTCTTGGTGATGAAGTAACCTAAGATTTGGTGATGGAGAAGAAGAAAAATATTGAAATTGTTTAAATCTACTATACCATAGTACAATATGAATATGGTGAATAAATATATTATCGAGCCTCATTATATAATTTGAATTATTACCAATGTATATGAAATATGTGTCATTAATTAATAGTCTTTTAACTTAGTTTCTTGGTAAAGAAGTAACCTAAAATTTGGTGATGAAATAGAAGTAAAATATTGAATTGTTTACATCTATTATACGATAATACATTATGAATATGGTGAATAAATATATTATCGAGACTCTTTATATTATTTGAATTAATTCTAATGTATATGGAATATGTGTCATTAATTAATAGTCTTTTAACTTAGTTTCTTGGTGAAGTAACCTAAAAATGGTGATGGAGAAGAAGAAAAATATTAAAATTGTTTACATCTATTATACCATAATACAATATGAATATGGTGAATAAATACACTATTGAGACTCATTATATAAATTGAATTATTTCCAATGTATATGGAATATGTGTCATCAATTAATAGTCTTTTAACTTAGTTTCTTGGTGAAGAAGTAACCTAAAATTTAGTGATGAAGAAGAATAAAAATATTGAAATTGTTTACATCTATTATTACCAATATATATAAAATATGTGTCATTAATTAATAGTCTTTTAACTTAGTTTCTTGGTAAAGAAGTAACCTAAAATTAGGTGATGAAATAGAAGAAAAATATTGAATTGTTTACATCAATTATACCATAATACAATATTAATATGGTGAATGAATATACTATCGAGATTCATTATATAATTTTAATTATTACCAATGTATATGAAATATGTGTCATTAATTAATAGTCTTTTAACTTAGTTTCTTGGGGAAGAAGTAACCCAAAACTTGGTGATGGACAAGAAGAAAAATATTGAAATTATTTACATCTATTATACCAAAATACAATATGAATATGGTGAATAAATATACTATCGGGCCTTATTATATAATTTGAATTATTAACAATATATATGAAATATGTGTCATTAATTAATAGTCTTTTAACTTAGTTTCTTGGTGAAGAAGTAACCTAAAACTTGGTGATGGAGAAGAATAAAAAGATTGAAATTGTTTAAATCTATTATACCATAATACAATATGAATATGATGAATAAATATATTATCGAGCCACATTATATAATTTGAATTATTACCAATGTATATGAAATATGTGTCATTAATTAATAGTCTTTTAACTTAGTTTCTTGGTAAAGAAGTAACCTAAAATTTGGTGATGAAATAGAAGAAAAATATTGAATTGTTTACATCTATTATACGATAATATAATATGAATATGGTAAGTAAATATACTATTTAGACTCATTATATAATTTGAATTATTTTCAATGTATATGGATAATGTGTCATCAATAAATAGTCTTTTAACTTAGTTTCTTGGTTAAGAAGTAGCCTAAAATTTAGTGATAGAGAAGAAGAAAAATATTGAAATTTTTTACATCTATTATACCATAATACAATATGAATATGGTGAATTAATATATTATCGAGACTCTTTATATAATTTGAATTATTTCTAATGTATATGGAATATGTGTCATTAATTAATAGTCTTTTAACTTAGTTTCTTGGTGAAGTAACCTAAAATATGGTGATGGAGAAGAAGAAAAATATTAAAATTGTTTACATGTATTATATAATAATACAATATGAATATGGTGAATTAATATACTATTGAGACTCATTATATAAAATGAATTATTTCCAATTTATATGGAATATGTGTCATCTATTAATAGACTTTTAACTTAGTTTCTTGGTGAAGAAGTCACCTAAAATTTAGTGATAGAGAAGAATAAAAATATTGAAATTGTTTACATCTATTATACCATAATACAATACGAATATGGTGAATAAATATATTATGAGGCCGCATTATATAATTTGAATTATTACCAATTATATGAAATATGTGTCATTAATTAATAGTCTTTTAACTTAGTTTCTTGGTAAAGAAGTAACCTAAAATTCGGTAATGAAATAGAAGAAAAATATTGAATTGTTTACATCTATTATACCATAATACAATATGAATATGGTGAATGAATATACTATCGAGACTCATTATATAATTTTAATTATTACCAATGTATATGAAATATGTGTCATTAATTAATAGTCTTTTAACTTAGTTTCTTGGTGAAGAAGTAACCCAAAACTTGGTGATGAACAAGAAGAAAAATATTGAAATTGTTTACATCTATTATACCAAAATACAATATGAATATGGTGAATAAATATACTATCGGGCATCATTATATAATTTGAATTTCTAAAAATGTATATGAAATATGTGTCATTAATTAATAGTCTTTTAACTTAGTTTCTTGGTGAAGAAGTAACCTAAAACTTGTTGATGGAGAAGAATAAAAATATTGAAATTGTTTACATCTATTATACCATAATAGAATATAAATATGGTG
This sequence comes from Vicia faba, assembly GCA_948472305.1. NCBI lineage: Eukaryota > Viridiplantae > Streptophyta > Magnoliopsida > Fabales > Fabaceae > Vicia > Vicia faba. The sequence goes on from CATIWC010000958.1 coordinate 5,333, forward strand.
AATAAATATACTATCGAGACTCATTATATAATTTGAATTATTTCCAATTTATATGGAATATAAATCATTAATTAATAATTTTTTAACTTAGTTTCTTACTGATGAAGTAACTTAAAATTTGGTTATGGAGAAGAAGAAAAATATTGAGATTGTTTACGTCTATTATACCATAATACAATGTGAATATGGTGAATAAATATACGATCGAGACTTATTATATAATTTGAATTATTTCCAATGTATATGAAATATGGGTCATCAATTAATAGTCTTTTAACTTAGTTTCTTAGTGATGAAGTAACCTAAAATTTGGTGATGGCGATGAAGAAAAATATTGAAATTGATTACATCTATTATACCATAATACAATATGACTATGGTGAATAAATATACTATTGACACTTATTATATAATTTGAATTATTACCAATATATATGGAATATGTTCCATTAATTAATAGTCTTTTAACTTAGTTTCTTGGTGATGAAGTAACCTAAAATTTGGTGATGGAGAAGAAGAAAAATATTGAAATTGTTTACCTATTATACCTTAATAAAATATGAATATGGTGAATAAATATAATATAAAGACTAAACATATAATTTGAATAATTTTAAATGTATATTGAATATGTGTCATTAATTTATAGTTTTTTAACTTAGTTTCTTAGATGAAGTAACCTAAAACTTGGTGATAGAGAAGAAGAAAAATATTGAAATTGTTTACATCTATTATACAATAATACAATATGAATATGGTGAATAAATATACTATCGAGACTCATTATATAATTTGAATTATTTCCAATGTATATGGAATATATGTTATTAACTAGTTGTCTTTTAACTTAGTTTCTTAGTGATAAAGTAACCTAAAATTTGGTGATGGAGACGAAGAAAAATATTGAAATTGTTTACATCTATTATACCATAATACAATATGAATATGGTGAATAAATATACTATCGAGACTCATTATTTAATTTGAATTATTTCCAATAGATATGGAATATGTGTTATTAATTAATAGTCCTTTAACTTAGTTTCTTAGTGATGAAGTAACCTAAAATTTGGTGATGGAGAAGAAGAAAAATATTGAAATTGTTTACATCTATTATACCAAAATACAATATGAATATGGTGGATAAATAAACTACCGAGACTCATTATATAATTTGAATTATTTCCAATTTATATGGAATATGTGTCATTAATTAATAATTTTTTAACTTAGTTTCTTAGTGATGAAGTAACCTAAAATTTGGTGATGGAGAAGAAGAATAATATTGAAATTGTTTACATCTATTATACCAAAATACAATATGAATATGGTGAATATATATACTATCGGGCCTTATTATATAATTTGAATTATTAGCAATGTATATGAAATATGTGTCATTAATTAATATACTTTTAACTTAGTTTCTTGGTGAAGAAGGAACCTAAAACTTTGTGATGGAGAAGACTCAAAATATTAAAATTGTTTACATCTATTATACCATAATACAATATGAATATGATGAATAAATATATTATCGAGACTCATTATATAATTTGAATTATTAGAAATGTATATGAAATATGTGTCATTAATTAGTAGTCTTTTAACTTAGTTTCCTTGTGAAGACATAACTTAAAATTTGGTGATGAAAAGGAACAAAAATATTGAAATGGTTTACATCTATTATACCATATTATAATATGAATATGGTGAATAAATATATTATCAGGCCTCATTATATAATTTGAATTACTTCTATTGTACATGGAATACGTGTCATTAATAAATAGTCTTTTAACTTAGTTTCTTGGTGACGAAGTAAACTAAAATTTTGTGATGGAGAAGAATAAAAATATTGAAATTATTTAAATCTATTATACCATAATACAATATGAATATGGTGAATAAATATACTATCAGGCCTCATTATATAATTTAAGTTATTACCAATGTATATGAAATCTGTGTCATTAATTAATAATCTATTAACTTAGTTTCTTAGTGATGAAGTAACCTAAAATTTGGTGATGGAGAAGAAGAAAAATATTGAAATTGTTTAAATCTAATATACCATAATACAATATGAATATGGTGAATAAATATATTATCGAGCCTCATTATATAATTTGAGTTATTACCAATGTATATAAAATATATGTTATTAATAAATAGTCTTTTAACTTAGTTTCTTGGTAAAGAAGTAACCTCAAATTTGGTGATGGAGAAGAAGAAAAATATTGAAATTGTTTACATCTATTATACCATAATACAATATGACTATGGTGAATAAGTATACTATTGACACTCATTATATAATTTGAATTATTACCAATGTATATGGAATATGTTCCATTAATTAATAGTCTTTTAACTTAATTTCTTGGTGATGAAGTAACCTAAAATTTGGTGATGGAGAAGAAGAAAAATATTGAAATTGTTTACCTATTATACCTTAATAAAATATGAATATGGTGAATAAATATAATATCAAGACTAAACATATAATTTGAATTATTTTCAATGTATATTGAATATGTGTCATTAATTTATAGTTTTTTAACTTAGTTTCTTATATGAAGTAACATAAATTTTGGTGATAGAGAAGAAGAAAAATATTGAAATTGTTTACATCTATTATACCATAATACAATATGAATATGGTGAATAAATATACTATCGAGACTCATTATATAATTTGAATTATTTCCAATGTATATGGAATATGTGTTATTAACTAATTGTCTTGTAACTTAGTTTCTTAGTGATGAAGTAACCTAAAATTTGGTGATGGAGACGAAGAAAAATATTGAAATTGTTTACATCTATTATACCATAATACAATATGAATATGGTGAATAAATATACTATCGAGACTCATTATATAATTTGAATTATTTCTAATATATATGGAATATGCGTTATTAATTAATAGTCTTTTAACTTAGTTTCTTAGTGATGAAGTAACCTAAAATTTGGTGATGGAGAAGAAGAAAAATATTGAAATTGTTTACATCTATTATACCAAAATACAATATGAATATGGTGGATAAATAAACTATCGAGACTCATTATATAATTTGAATTATTTCCAATATATATGGAATATATGTCATTAATTAATAGTCTTTTAACTTAGTTTCTTGGTGAAGAAGTAACCCAAAACTTGGTGATGAACAAGAAGAAAAATATTGAAATTGTTTACATCTATTATACCAAAATACAATATGAATATGGTAAATAAATATACTATCGGGCATCATTATATAATTTGAATTTCTAAAAATGTATATGAAATATGTGTCATTAATTAATAGTCTTTTAACTTAGTTTCTTGGTGAAGAAGTAACCTAAAACTTGTTGATGGAGAAGAATAAAAATATTGAAATTGTTTACATCTATTATACCATAATAGAATATAAATATGGTGAATAAATATACTATCGAGACTCATTATATAATTTGAATTATTTCCAATTTATATGGAATATAAATCATTAATTAATAATTTTTTAACTTAGTTTCTTACTGATGAAGTAACTTAAAATTTGGTTATGGAGAAGAAGAAAAATATTGAGATTGTTTACGTCTATTATACCATAATACAATGTGAATATGGTGAATAAATATACTATCGAGACTTATTATATAATTTGAATTATTTCCAATGTATATGAAATATGGGTCATCAATTAATAGTCTTTTAACTTAGTTTCTTAGTGATGAAGTAACCTAAAATTTGGTGATGGGGATGAAGAAAAATATTGAAATTGATTACATCTATTATACCATAATACAATATGAATATGGTGAATAAATATACTATCGAGACTCATTATATAATTTGAATTATTAGAAATGTATATGAAATATGTGTCATTAATTAATAGTTTTTTAACATAGTTCTTTATGAAGACGTAACCTAAAATTTGGTGATGAAAAGGAACAAAAATATTGAAATGGTTTACATCTATTATACCATATTACAATATGAATATGGTAAATAAATATACTATCGAGACTCATTATATAATTTGAATTATTTCCAATGTATATGGAATATGTGTCATCAATTAGTAGCCTATTAACTTAGTTTCTTAGTGATGAAGTAACCTAAAATTTGGAGATGTAGAAGAAGAAAATACTGAAATTGTTTACAACTATTATACCATAATACAATATGAATATGGTGAATAAATATACTATCGAAAAATAGTATATAATTTGAACAATTAGAAATGTATATGAAATATCTGTCATTAATTAATAGTCTTTTAACTTAGTTTCTTTGTGAAGACGTAACCTAAAATTTGGTGATGAAAAGGAACAAAAATATTGAAATGGTTTACATCTATTATACCATATTACAATATTAATATGGTGAATAAATATACTATCGAGACTCATTATATAATTTGAATTATTTCCAATGTATATGGAATATGTGTCATCAATTAGTAGCCTTTTAACTTAGTTTCTTAGTGATGAAATAACCTAAAGTTTGGTAATGGAGAAGAAGAAAATACTAAAACTGTTTACAACTATTATACCATAATACAATATGGATATGGTGAATAAATATACTATCGAGACTAATTATATAATTTGAATTACTTCCAATGTATATGCAATATGTGTCATTAATTAGTAGTCTTTTAACTTAGTTTCTTACTGATGAAGTAACCTAAAATTTGGTGATGGAGAAGAAAAAAAATATTGAGATTGTTTATATCTATTATACCATAATACAATATGAATATGGTGAATAAATATACTATCGATACTTATTATATAATTTGAATTATTTCCAATGTATATGATATATGTGTCATCAATTAATAGTCCTTTAACTTAGTCTCTTAGTGATGAAGTAACTTAAAATTTTGTGATGGAGAAGAAGAAAATACTGAAATTGTTTACATCTATTATACCATAATACAATATAAATATGTTGAATAAATATACTATCGAGACTCATTTTATAATTTGAATTATTTCTAATGTATATGGAATATGTGTCATTAAATAATAGTCTTTTAACTTAGTCTCTTAATGATTAAGTAAACTAAAATTTGGTGATGGAGAAGAAGAAAAATATTAAAATTGTTTACATCTATGATACCATAATACCATATTAATATGGTGAATAAATATACTATCGAGATTTATTATATAATTTGAATTGTTTCCAATGTATATGAAATATGTGTCATCAACTAATAGTCTTTTAACTTAGTTTCTAAGTGATGAAGTAACCTAAAATTCGGTGATGGAGAAGAAGAAAATACTGAAATTGTTTACATCTATTATACCATAATACAATATAAATATGTTGAATAAATATACTATCGAGAATCATTATATAATTTGACTTATTTCTAATGTATATGGAATAATTGTCATTAATTAATAGTCTTTTAACTATGTTTCTTGGTGAAAAAGTAACCTAAAATTTGGTGAAGGAGAAGAAGGAAAATACTGAAATTGTTTACATCTATTATACCATAATAAAATATGAATATTGTGAATAAATATACTATCGAGACTCATTATATAATTTGAATTATTTCCAATGTATATGGAATATGTGTCATTATTTAGTAGTCTTTTAACTTAGTTTCTTAGTGATGAAGTAACCTAAAATTTTGTGATGGAGAGAATAAAAATATTGAAATTGTTTACATCTATTATACCATAATACAATATGAATATGGTGAATAAATATACTATCGAGACTCATTATATAATTTGAATTGTTTCCAATGTATTTGAAATATGTGTCATCAATTAATAGTTTTTTAACTTAGTTTCTTAGTGATGAAGTAACCTAAAATTTAGTGATGGAAATGAAGAAAAATATTGAAATTGTTTACATCTATTATACCATATTACAATATAAATATGGTGAATAATTATACTATAGAGACTCATTATATAATTTGAACTATTTGAAATGTATATGAAATATGTGTCATTAATTAACAGTCTTTTAACTTAGTTTCTTTGTGAAGACGTAACCTAAAATTTGTTGATGAAAAGGAACAAAAATATTGAAATGGTTTACATCTATTATACCATATTACAATATTAATATGGTGAATAAATATACTATCGAGACTCATTATATAATTTGAATTATTTCCAATGTATATGGAATATGTGTCATTAATTAGTAGTCTTTTAACTTAGTTTCTTAGTGATGAAGTAACCTAAAGTTTTATGATGGAGAAGAAGAAAATACTGAAATTGTTTACAACTATTATACCATAATACAATATGAATATGGTGAATCAATATACTATCAAGACTCATTATATAATTTGAATTAATTCCAATGTATATGCAATATGTGTCATTAATTAGTAGTCTTTTAACTCAGTTTCTTACTGATGAAGTAACCTAAAATTTGGTGATCGAGAAGAAAAAAAATATTGAGATTGTTTACATTTATTATACCATAATACAATATAAATATGGTGAATAAATATACTATCGATACTTATTATATAATTTGAATTATTTCCAATGTATATGAAATATGTGTCATCAATTAATAGTCTTTTAACTTAGTCTCTTAGTGATGAAGTAACTTAAAATTTGGTGATGGAGAAGAAGAAAATACTGAAATTGTTTACATCTATTATACCATAATACAATATAAATATGTTGAATAAATATACTATCGAGACTCATTATATAATTTGAATTATTTCTAATGTATATGGAATATGTGTCATTAAATAATAGTCTTTTAACTTAGTCTCTTAGTGATTAAGTAACCTAAAATTTGGTGATGGAGAAGAAGAAAAATATTAAAATTGTTTACATCTATGATACCATAATACAATATGAATATGGTGAATAAATATACTATCGAGATTTATTATATAATTTGAATTGTTTCCAATGTATATGAAATATGTGTCATCAGCTAATAGTCTTTTAACTTAGTTTCTTAGTGATGAAGTAACCTAAAATTTGGTGATGGCGAAGAAGAAAATACTGAAATTGTTTACATCTATTATACCATAATACAATATAAATATGTTGAATAAATATACTATCGAGAATCATTATATAATTTGACTTATTTCTAATTTATATGGAATATGTGTCATTAATTAATAGTCTTTTAACTAAGTTTCTTGGTGAAAAAGAAACCTAAAATTTGGTGAAGGAGAAGAAGGAAAATACTGAAATTGTTTACATCTATTATACCATAATAAAATATGAATATTGTGAATAAATATACTATCGAGACTCATTATATAATTTGAATTATTTCCAATGTATATGGAATATGTCTCATTAATTAGTAGTCTTTTAACTTAGTTTCTTAGTGATGAAGTAACCTAAAATTTTGTGATGGAGAGAATAAAAATATTGAAATTATTTACATCTATTATACCATTATACAATATGAATATGGTGAATAAATATACTATCGAGACTCATTATATAATTTGAATTGTTTCCAATGTATATTTAATATGTGCCATTAATTAATAGTCTTTTAACTTAGTCTCTTAGTGATTAAGTAACCTAAAATTTGGTGATGGAGAAGAAGAAAAATATTAAAATTGTTTACATCTATGATACCATAATACAGTATGAATATGGTAAATAAATATACTATTGAGACTTGTTATATAATTTGAACTATTTCCAATGTATATGAAATATGTGTCATCAATTAACAGTCTTTTAACATTGTTTCTTAGTGATGAAGTAAACTAAAATTTGGTGATGGAGAAGAAGAAAATACTGAAATTGTTTACATCTATTATACCAAAATATAATATAAATATGTTGAATAAATATACTATCGAGACTCATTATATAATTTGAATTATTTCTAATGTATATGGAATATGTGTCATTAATTAATAATCTTTTAACTTAGTTTCTTGGTGAAAAAGTAACCTAAAATTTGGTGAAGGAGAAGAAGGAGAATATTGAAATTGTTTACATCTTTATACCATAATAAAATATGAATATTGTGAATAAATATACTATCGAGACTCATTATATAATTTGAATTATTTCCAATGTATATGGAATATGTGTCATTAATTAATAGTCTTTTAACTTAGTTTCTTAGTGATGAAGTAACCTAAAATTTAGTGATGGAGAGATTAAAAATATTGAAATTGTTCACATCTATTATACAATAATAAAATATGAATATTGTGAATAAATATACTATCGAGACTCATTATATAATTTGAATTATTTCCAATGTATATGAAATATGTGTCATTAATTAATAGTCTTTTAACTTAGTTTCTTAGTGATGAAGTAACCTAAAATTTGGTGAAGGAGAAGAAGGAAAATACTGAAATTGTTTACATCTATTATACCATAATACAATATGAATATGGTGAATAAATATACTATCGAGAATCATTATATAATTTGACTTATTTCTAATGTATATGGAATATGTGTCATTAATTAATAGTCTTTTAACTAAGTTTCTTGGTGAAAAAGTAACCTAAAATTTGGTGAAGGAGAAGAAGGAAAATACTGAAATTGTTTACATCTATTATACCATAATAAAATATGAATATTGTGAATAAATATACTATCGAGACTCATTATATAATTTGAATTATTTCCAATGTATATGGAATATGTCTCATTAATTAGTAGTCTTTTAACTTAGTTTCTTAGTGATGAAGTAACCTAAAATTTTGTGATGGAGAGAATAAAAATATTGAAATTATTTACATCTATTATACCATTATACAATATGAATATGGTGAATAAATATACTATCGATACTCATTATATAATTTGAATTGTTTCCAATGTATATTTAATATGTGCCATTAATTAATAGTCTTTTAACTTAGTCTCTTAGTGATTAAGTAACCTAAAATTTGGTGATGGAGAAGAAGAAAAATATTAAAATTGTTTACATCTATGATACCATAATATAGTATGAATATGGTAAATAAATATACTATCGAGACTTGTTATATAATTTGAATTATTTCCAATGTATATGAAATATGTGTCATCAATTAACAGTCTTTTAACTTTGTTTCTTAGTGATGAAGTAAACTAAAATTTGGTGATGGAGAAGAAGAAAATACTGAAATTATTTACATCTATTATACCAAAATATAATATAAATATGTTGAATAAATATACTATCGAGACTCATTATATAATTTGAATTATTTCTAATGTATATGGAATATGTGTCATTAATTAATAGTCTTTTAACTTAGTTTCTTGGTGAAAAAGTAACCTAAAATTTGGTGAAGGAGAAGAAGGAAAATATTGAAATTGTTTACATCTTTATACCATAATAAAATATGAATATTGTGAATAAATATACTATCGAGACTCATTATATAATTTGAATTATTTCCAATGTATAGGGAATATGTGTCATTAATTAATAGTCTTTTAACTTAGTTTCTTAGTGATGAAGTAACCTAAAATTTAGTGATGGAGAGATTAAAAATATTGAAATTGTTCACATCTATTATACAATAATAAAATATGAATATTGTGAATAAATATACTATCGAGACTCATTATATAATTTGAATTATTTCCAATGTATATGGAATATGTGTCATTAATTAATAGTCTTTTAACTTAGTTTCTTAGTGATGAAGTAACCTAAAATTTGGTGAAGGAGAAGAAGGAAAATACTGAAATTGTTTACATCTATTATACCATAACACAATATGAATATGGTGAATAAATATACTATCGAGAATCATTATATAATTTGACTTATTTCTAATGTATATGGAATATGTGTCATTAATTAATAGTCTTTTAACTAAGTTTCTTGGTGAAAAAGTAACCTAAAATTTGGTGAAGGAGAAGAAGGAAAATAGTGAAATTGTTTACATCTATTATACCACAATAAAATATGAATATTGTGAATAAATATACTATCGAGACTCATTATATAATTTGAATTATTTCCAATGTATATGGAATATGTCTTATTAATTAGTAGTCTTTTAACTTAGTTTCTTAGTGATGAAGTAACCTAAAATTTTGTGATGGAGAGAATAAAAATATTGAAATTATTTACATCTATTATACCATTATACAATATGAATATGGTGAATAAATATATTATCAAGACTCATTATATAATTTGAATTGTTTCCAATGTATATTTAATATGTGCCATTAATTAATAGTCTTTTAACTTAGTCTCTTAGTGATTAAGTAACCTAAAATTTGGTGATGGAGAAGAAGAAAAATATTAAAATTGTTTACATCTATGATACCATAATACAGTATGAATATGGTAAATAAATATACTATCGAGACTTGTTATATAATTTGAATTATTTCTAATGTATATGAAATATGTGTCATCAATTAATAGTCATTTAACTTAGTTTCTTAGTGATGAAGTAACCTAAAATTTGGTGATGGTGAAGAAGAAAATACTGAAATTATTTACATCTATTATACCATAATACAATATTAATATGTTGAATAAATATACTATCGAGACTCATTATATAATTTGAATTGTTTCCAATGTATAAGGAATATGTGTCATTAATTAATAGTCTTTTAACTTAGACTCTTAGTGATGAAGTAACTTAAAATTTGGTGATGGTGAAGAAGAAAATACTGAAATTATTTACATCTATTATACCATAATACAATATTAATATGTTGAATAAATATACTATCGAGACTCATTATATAATTTGAATTATTTCTAATGTATATGGAATATGTGTCATTAATTAATAGTTTTTTAACTTAGTCTCTTAGTGATCAAGTAACCTTAAATTTAGTGATGGAGAAGAAGAAAAATATTAAAATTGTTTACATCTATGATACCATAATACAATATGAATATGGTGAATAAATATACTATCGAGACTTATTATATAATTCGAATTATTTCCAATGTATATGAAATATGTGTCATCAATTAATAGTCTTTTAACTTAGTTTCTTAGTGATGAAGTAACATAAAATTTGGTGATGGAGAAGAAGAAAATACTGAAATTGTTTACATCTATTATGCCATAATACAATATAAATATGTTGAATAAATATACTATCGAGAATCATTATATAATTTGACTTATTTCTAATGTATATGGAATATGTGTCATTATTTAATAGTCTTTTAACTAAGTTTCTTGGTGAAAAAGTAACCTAAAATTTGGTGAAGGAGAAGAAGGAAAATACTGAAATTGTTTACATCTATTATACCATAATAAAATATGAATATTGTGAATAAATATACTATCGAGACTCATTATATAATTTGAATTATTTCCAATGTATATGGAATATGTGTCATTAATTAATAGTGTTTTATCTTAGTTTCTTAGTGATGAAGTAACCTAAAATTTGGTGATGGAGAAGAAGAAAAATATTAAAATTGTTTACATCTATGATACTATAATACAGTATGAATATGGTGAATAAATATACCATCGAGACTTATTATATAATTTGAATTATTTCCAATGTATATGAAATATGTGTCATCAATTAATAGTCTTTTACTTAGTTTCTTAGTGATGAAGTATCCTAAAAGTTTTTGATGGAGAAGAAGAAAATACTGAAATTGTTTACATCTATGATACCATAATACAATATAAATATGTTGAATAAATTTACTATCGAGACTCATTAAATAATTTTAATTATTTCTAATGTATATGGAATATGTGTCATTAATTAATAGTCTTTTAACTTAGTCTCTTAGTGATGAAGTAACTTAAAATTTGGTGATGGAGAAGAAGAAAATACTGAAATTGTTTACATCTATTATACCATAATACAATATAAATATGTTGAATAAATATACTATCGAGACTCATTATAAAATTTGAATTATTTCTAATGTATTTGGAATATGTTACATTAATTAATAGTCTTTTAACTTAGTCTCTTAGTGATTAAGTAACCTAAAATTTGGTGATGGAGAAGAAGAAAAATATTCAAATTGTTTACATCTATGGTACCATAATAGAATATGAATATGGTGAATAAATATACTATCGAGACTCATTATATAATTTGAATTGTTTCCAATGTATATGGAATATGTGTCATTAATTAATAGTCTTTTAACTTAGTTTCTTGGTGATGAAATAACCTAAATTTTTTATGAAAAAGAAGAAAAATATTGAAATTATTTACATCTATTATACCTTAAAACAATATGAATATTGTCAATAAATATACTTTCGAAACTCAATATATAATTTGAATTATTTCCAATGTATATGGAATATGTGTCATTAATTAATAGTCTTTTAACTAAGTTTCTTGGTGAAAAAGTAACCTAAAATTTAGTGAAGGAGAAGAAGGAAAATACTGAAATGGTTTAAATCTATTATACCATAATAAAATATGAATATTGTGAATAAATATACTATCGAGACTCATTATATAATTTGAGTTATTTCCAATGTATATGGAATATGTGTCATTAATTAATAGTCTTTTAACTTAGTTTCTTAGTGATGAAGTAACCTAAAATTTGGTGATGAAGAAGAAGAAAAATACTAAAATTGTTTACATCTATGATACCATAATACAATATGAATATGGTGAATAAATATACTATCGAGACTTATTATATAATTTGAATTATTTCCAATGTATATGAAATATGTGTCATCAATTAATAGTCTTTTAACTTAGTTTCTTAGTGATGAAGTAACCTAAAATTTGGTCATGGAGAAGAAAAAAATACTGAAATTGTTTACATCTATGATACCATAATACAATATAAATATGTTGAATAAATATACTATCGAGACTCATTATATAATTTGAATTATTTCTAATGTATATGGAATATGTGTCATTAAATAATAGTCTTTTAACTTAGTTTTTTGGTGAAAAAGTAACCTTAAATTTGGTGAAGGAGAAGAAGGAAAATACTGAAATTGTTTACATCTATTATACCATAATAAAATATGAATATTGTGAATAAATATACTATCGAGACTGATTATATAAGTTGAATTATTTCCAATGTATATGGAATATGTGTCATTAATTAATAGTCTTTTAACTTAGTTTCTTAGTGATGAAGTACCCTAAAATTTGGTGAAGGAGAAGAAGGAAAATACTGAAATTGTTTACATCTATTATACCATAATACAATATGAATATGGTGAATAAATATACTATCGAGACTCATTATATAATTTGAATTGTTTCCAATGTATATGGAATATGTGTCATTAATTAATAGTCTTTTAACTTAGTTTCTTGGTGATGAAATAACCTAAATTTTTTATGAAAAAGAAGAAAAATATTGAAATTATTTACATCTATTATACCTTAAAACAATATGAATATTGTCAATAAATATACTTTCGAAACTCAATATATAATTTGAATTATTTCCAATGTATATGGAATATGTGTCATTAATTAATAGTCTTTTAACTAAGTTTCTTGGTGAAAAAGTAACCTAAAATTTAGTGAAGGAGAAGAAGGAAAATACTGAAATGGTTTAAATCTATTATACCATAATAAAATATGAATATTGTGAATAAATATACTATCGAGACTCATTATATAATTTGAGTTATTTCCAATGTATATGGAATATGTGTCATTAATTAATAGTCTTTTAACTTAGTTTCTTAGTGATGAAGTAACCTAAAATTTGGTGATGAAGAAGAAGAAAAATACTAAAATTGTTTACATCTATGATACCATAATACAATATGAATATGGTGAATAAATATACTATCGAGACTTATTATATAATTTGAATTATTTCCAATGTATATGAAATATGTGTCATCAATTAATAGTCTTTTAACTTAGTTTCTTAGTGATGAAGTAACCTAAAATTTGGTCATGGAGAAGAAGAAAATACTGAAATTGTTTACATCTATGATACCATAATACAATATAAATATGTTGAATAAATATACTATCGAGACTCATTATATAATTTGAATTATTTCTAATGTATATGGAATATGTGTCATTAAATAATAGTCTTTTAACTTAGTTTTTTGGTGAAAAAGTAACCTTAAATTTGGTGAAGGAGAAGAAGGAAAATACTGAAATTGTTTACATCTATTATACCATAATAAAATATGAATATTGTGAATAAATATACTATCGAGACTGATTATATAAGTTGAATTATTTCCAATGTATATGGAATATGTGTCATTAATTAATAGTCTTTTAACTTAGTTTCTTAGTGATGAAGTACCCTAAAATTTGGTGAAGGAGAAGAAGGAAAATACTGAAATTGTTTACATCTATTATACCATAATACAATATGAATATGGTGAATAAATATACTATCGAGACTCATTATATAATTTGAATTGTTTCCAATGTATATGGAATATGTGTCATTAATTAATAGTCTTTTAACTTAGTCTCTTAGTGATGAAGTAACTTAAAATTTGGTGATGGATAAGAAGAAAATACTGAAATTGTTTACATCTATTATACCATAATACAATATAAATATGTTGAATAAATATACTATCGAGACTCATTATAAAAATTGAATTATTTCTAATATATATGGAATATGTTTCATTAATTAATTGTCTTTTAACTTAGTCTCTTAGTGATTAAGTAACCTAAAATTTGGTGATGGAGAAGAAGATAAATATTCAAATTGTTTACATCTATGAAACCATAATAGAATATGAATATGGTGAATAAATATACTATCGAGACTTATTATATAATTTGAATTATTTCCAATGTATATGAAATATGTGTCATCAATTAATAATCTTTTAACTTAGTTTCTTAGTGATGAAGTAACCTAAAAGTTTTTTATGGAGAAGAAGAAAATACTGAAATTGTTTACATCTATAATACCATAATACAATATAAATATGTTGAATAAATTTACTATCGAGACTCATTAAATAATTTTAATTATTTCTAATGTATATGGAATATGTGTCATTAATTAATAGTCTTTTAACTTAGTCTCTTAGTGATGAAGTAACTTAAAATTTGGTGATGGAGAAGAAGAAAATACGGAAATTGTTTACATCTATTATACCATAATACAATATAAATATGTTGAATAAATATACTATCGAGACTCATTATAAAATTTGAATTATTTCTAATGTATTTGGAATATGTTTCATTAATTAATAGTCTTTTAACTTAGTCTCTTAGTGATTAAGTAACCTAAAATTTGGTGATGGAGAAGAAGAAAAATATTCAAATTGTTTACATCTATGATACCATAATAGAATATGAATATGGTGAATAAATATAATATCGAGACTCATTATATAATTTGAATTGTTTCCAATGTATATGGAATATGTGTCATTAATTAATAGTCTTTTAACTTAGTTTCTTGGTGATGAAATAACCTAAATTTTTTATGAAAAAGAAGAAAAATATTGAAATAATTTACATCTATTATACCTTAAAACAATATGAATATTGTCAATAAATATACTTTCGAAACTCAATATATAATTTGAATTATTTCCAATGTATATGGAATATGTGTCATTAATTAATAGTCTTTTAACTAAGTTTCTTGGTGAAAAAAGTAACCTAAAATTTAGTGAAGGAGAAGAAGGAAAATACTGAAATGGTTTAAATCTATTATACCATAATAAAATATGAATATTGTGAATAAATATACTATCGAGACTCATTATATAATTTGATTTATTTCCAATGTATATGGAATATGTGTCATTAATTAATAGTCTTTTAACTTAGTTTCTTAGTGATGAAGTAACCTAAAATTTGGTGATGACGAAGAAGAAAAATACTAAAATTGTTTACATCTATGATACCATAATACAATATGAATATGGTGAATAAATATACTATCGAGACTTATTATATAATTTGAATTATTTCCAATGTATATGAAATATGTGTCATCAATTAATAGTCTTTTAACTTAGTTTCTTAGTGATGAAGTAACCTAAAATTTGGTCATGGAGAAGAAGAAAATACTGAAATTGTTTACATCTATGATACCATAATACAATATAAATATGTTGAATAAATATACTATCGAGACTCATTATATAATTTGAATTATTTCTAATGTATATCGAATATGTGTCATTAAATAATAGTCTTTTAACTTAGTTTTTTGGTGAAAAAGTAACCTTAAATTTGGTGAAGGATAAGAAGGAAAATACTTAAATTGTTTACATCTATTATACCATAATAAAATATGAATATTGTGAATAAATATACTATCGAGACTCATTATATAAGTTGAATTATTTCCAATGTATATGGAATATGTGTCATTAATTAATAGTCTTTTAACTTAGTTTCTTAGTGATGAAGTACCCTAAAATTTGGTGAAGGAGAAGAAGGAAAATACTGAAATTGTTTACATCTATTATACCATAATACAATATGAATATGGTGAATAAATATACTATCGAGACTCATTATATAATTTGAATTGTTTCCAATGTATATGGAATATGTGTCATTTATTAATAGTCTTTTAACTTAGTCTCTTAGTGATGAAGTAACTTAAAATTTGGTGATGGATAAGAAGAAAATACTGAAATTGTTTACATCTATTATACCATAATACAATATAAATATGTTGAATAAATATACTATCGAGACTCATTATAAAAATTGAATTATTTCTAATGTATATGGAATATGTTTCATTAATTAATAGTCTTTTAACTTAGTCTCTTAGTGATTAAGTAACCTAAAATTTGGTGATGGAGAAGAAGAAAAATATTCAAATTGTTTACGTCTATGACACCATAATAGAATATGAATATGGTGAATAAATATACTATCGAGACTTATTATATAATTTGAATTATTTCCAATGTATATGAAATATGTGTCATCAATTAATAGTCTTTTAACTTAGTTTCTTAGTGATGATGTAACATAAAATTTGGTGATTGAGAAGAAGAAAATACTGAAATTGTTTACATCTATTATACCATAATACAATATAAATATGTTGAATAAATATACTATCGAGAATCATTATATAATTCGACTTATTTCTAACGTATATGGAATATGTGTCATTAATTAATAGTCTTTTAACTAAGTATCTTGGTGAAAAAGTGACCTAAAATTTTGTGAAGGAGAAGAAGGAAAATACTAAAATTTTTTACATCTATTATACCATAATAAAATATAAATACTGTGAATAAATAAACTATCGAGACTCATTATATAATTTGAATTATTTCCAATGTATATGGAATATGTGTCATTAATTAAAAGTCTTTTAACTTAGTTTCTTAGTGATGAAGTAACCTACAATTTGGTGATGGAGAGAATAAAAATATTGAAATTGTTTACATCTATTATACAATAATACAATATGAATATTGTGAATAAATATACTATCGAGACTCATTATATAATTTGAATTGTTGCCAATGTATATTTAATATGTTCCATTAATTAATAGTCTTTTAACTTAGTCTCTTAGTGATTAAGTAACCTAAAATTTGGTGATGGAGAAGAAGAAAAATATTAAAATTGTTTACATCTATGATACCATAATACAGTATGAATATGGTAAATAAATATACCATCGAAACTTATTATATAATTTGAATTATTTCCAATGTATATGAAATATGTGTCATCTATTAATAGTCTTTTAAATTTGTTTCTTAGTGATGAAGTAACCTAAATTTTGGTGATGGAGAAGAAGAAAATACTGAAATTGTTTACATCTATTATACCATAATACAATATAAATATGTTGAATAAATATACTATTGAGACTCATTATATAATTTGAATTATTTCTAATGTATATGGAATATGTGGCAATAATTAATAGTCTTTTAACTTAGTTTCTTGGTGAAAAAGTACCCTAAATTTGGTGAAGGAGAAGAAGGAAAATATTGAAATTGTTTACATCTATTATACCATAATAAAATAGGAATATTGTGAATAAATATACTATCGAGACTCATTATATAATTTTAATTATTTCCAATGTATATGGAATATGTGTCATTAATTAATAGTCTTTTAACTTAGTTTGTTAGTGATGAAGTAACCTACAATTTGGTGATGGAGAGATTAAAAATATTGAAATTGTTTACATCTATTATACCATAATACAATATGAATATGGTGAATAAATATACTATCGAGACTCATTATATAATTTGAATTGTTGCCAATGTATATTTAATATGTTCCATTAATTAATAGTCTTTTAACTTAGTCTCTTAGTGATTAAGTAACCTAAAATTTGGTGATGGAGAAGAAGAAAAATATTAAAATTGTTTACATCTATGATACCATAATACAGTATGAATATGGTAAATAAATATACTATCGAGACTTATTATATAATTTGAATTATTTCCAATGTATATGAAATATGTGTCATCAATTAATAGTCTTTTAACTTTGTTTCTTAGTGATGAAGTAACCTAAATTTTGGTGATGGAGAAGAAGAAAATACTGAAATTGTTTACATCTATTATACCATAATACAATATAAATATGTTGAATAAATATACTATTGAGACTCATTATATAATTTGAATTATTTCTAATGTATATGGAATATGTGTCAATAATTAATAGTCTTTTAACTTAGTTTCTTGGTGAAGAGTACCCTAAATTTTGGTGAAGGAGAAGAAGGAAAATATTGAAATTGTTTACATCTATTATACCATAATAAAATATGCATGTTGTGAATAAATATACTATCGAGACTCATTATATAATTTTAATTATTTCCAATGTATATGGAATATGTGTCATTAATTAATAGTCTTTTAACTTAGTTTGTTAGTGATGAAGTAACCTACAATTTGGTGATGGAGAGATTAAAAATATTGAAATTTTTTACATCTGTTATACCATAATACAATATGAATATGGTGAATAAATATACTATCGAGACTCATTATATAATTTGAATTGTTGCCAATGTATATTTAATATGTTCCATTAATTAATAGTCTTTTAACTTAGTCTCTTAGTGATTAAGTAACCTAAAATTTGGTGATGGAGAAGAAGAAAAATATTAAAATTGTTTACATCTATGATACCATAATACAGTATAAATATGGTAAATAAATATACTATCGAGACTTATTATATAATTTGAATTATTTCCAATGTATATGAAATATGTGTCATCAATTAATAGTCTTTTAACTTTGTTTCTTAGTGATGAAGTAACCTAAATTTTGGTGATGGAGAAGAAGAAAATACTGAAATTGTTTACATCTATTATACCATAATACAATATAAATATGTTGAATAAATATACTATTGAGACTCATTATATAATTTGAATTATTTCTAATGTATATGGAATATGTGTCAATAATTAATAGTCTTTTAACTTAGTTTCTTGGTGAAGAGTACCCTAAAATTTGGCGAAGGAGAAGAAGGAAAATATTGAAATTGTTTACATCTATTATACCATAATAAAATATGCATGTTGTGAATAAATATACTATCGAGACTCATTATATAATTTTAATTATTTCCAATGTATATGGAATATGTGTCATTAATTAATAGTCTTTTAACTTAGTTTGTTAGTGATGAAGTAACCTACAATTTGGTGATGGAGAGATTAAAAATATTGAAATTGTTTACATCTGTTATACCATAATACAATATGAATATGGTGAATAAATATACTATCGAGACTCATTATATAATTTGAATTGTTGCCAATGTATATTTAATATGTTCCATTAATTAATAGTCTTTTAACTTAGTCTCTTAGTGATTAAGTAACCTAAAATTTGGTGATGGAGAAGAAGAAAAATATTAAAATTGTTTACATCTATGATACCATAATACAGTATGAATATGGTAAATAAATATACTTTCGAGACTCATTATATAATTTGAATTATTTCCAATGTATATGAAATATGTGTCATCAATTAATAGTCTTTTAACTTTGTTTCTTAGTGATGAAGTAACCTAAATTTTGGTGATGGAGAAGAAGAAAATACTGAAATTGTTTACATCTATTATACCATAATACAATATAAATATGTTGAATAAATATACTATTGAGACTCATTATATAATTTGAATTATTTCTAATGTATATGGAATATGTGTCAATAATTAATAGTCTTTTAACTTAGTTTCTTGGTGAAGAGTAACCTAAAATTTGGTGAAGGAGAAGAAGGAAAATATTGAAATTGTTTACATCTATTATACCATAATAAAATTGGAATGTTGTGAATAAATATACTATCGAGACTCATTATATAATTTTAATTATTTCCAATGTATATGAAATATGTGTCATTAATTAATAGTCTTTTAACTTAGTTTCTTAGTGATGAAGTAACCTAAAATTTGGTGATGGAGAGATTAAAAATATTGAAATTGTTTACATCTATTATACCATAATACAATATGAATATGGTGAATAAATATACTATCGAGACTTATTATATAATTTGAATTATTTCCAATGTATATGAAATATGTGTCATCAATTAATAGTCTTTTAACTTAGTTTCTTAGTGATGAAGTAACCTAAAATTTGGTGAAGGAGAAAAAGGAAAATACTGAAATTGTTTACATCTATTATACCATAATACAATATGAATATGGTGAAAAAATATACTATCGAGACTCATTATATAATTTGAATTCTTTCCAATGTATATGAAATATGTGCCATTAATTAATAGTCTTTTAACTTAGTTTCTAAGTGATGAAGTAACCTAAAATTTGGTGATGGAGAAGAAGAAAAATATTGAAATTGTTTACATCTATTATACCATAATACAATATGAATATGGTGAATAATTATACTATCGGGCCTCATTATAAAATTTGAATTATAACCAATGTATATGAAATATGTGTCATTAATTAATAGTCTTTTAACTTAGTTTCTTAGTGATGAAGTAACCTAAAATTTGGTGATGCAGAAAAGGAAAAATATTGAAATTATTTACATCTATTATACCATAATACAATATAAATATGGTGAATAAATATACTATCGGGCCTCATTATATAATTTGAATTATAACCAATGTATATGAAATATGTGTCATTAATTAATAGTCTTTTAACTTAGTTTCTAAGTGATGAAGTAACCTAAAATTTGGTGATGGAGAAGAAAAAAAATATTGAAATTGTTTATATCTATTATACCATTATACAATACAAATATGGTGAATAATTATACTATCGGGCATCATTTTGAAAATTTGAATTATAACCAATGTATATGAAATATGTGTCATTAATTAATAGTCTTTTAACTTAGTTTCTTAGTGATGAAGTAACCTAAAATTTGGTGATGGAGAATAATAAAAATATTGAAATTGTTTACATCTATTATACCGTAATAATATATGAATATGGTGAATAAAAATACTAACGGACCTCATTATATAATTTGAATTATAACCAATGTATATGAAATATGTTTCTTTAATTAATAGTGTTTTAACTTAGTTTCTTAGTGATGAATGAACCTAAAATTTGGTAATGGAGAAGAAGAAATTTTTTGAATTTGTTTACAAATTTTATACCATAATACAATATGAATATGGAGAATAAATATACTATCGGGACTCATTAGATAATTTGAAATATTTCAAATGTATATGGAATATGTGTCATGAAGTAATAGTCTTTTAACTTAGTTTCTTAGTGATGAAGTAACCTAAACTTTTATGATGGAGATGAAGAAAAATATTGAAATTTTTTACATCTATTATACCATAATAATATATGAATATGGTGAATAAATATACTATCGGGCCTCATTATATAATTTGAAATATTTCAAATGTATATTGAATATGTGTCATTATGTAATACTCTTTTAACTTAGTTTATTAGTGACGAAGTAACCTAAAATTTGGTGATGGAGATGAAGAAAAATTTTGAAATTGTTTACATCTATTATACCATAATACAATATGAATATGGTGAATAATATACTATCGAAACTCATTATATAATTTGAATTATTTCTAATGTATATGGAATATTTTTCATAAATTAATAGTCTTTTAACTTAGTTTCTTAGTGAAGAAGTAACCTAAAATTTGGTAATGGAGAAGAAGAAAAATACTGAAATTATTTGCATCTATTATACCGTAATACAATATGAATATGGTGAATAAATATACTATCGAGACTCATTATATAATTTGAGTTATTTCCAATGTATATGGAATATGTGTCATTAATTAATAGTCTTTTAACTTAGTTTCCTAATGATAAAGTAACCGAAAATTTGGTAATGGAGAAGAAGAAAATACTGAAATTGTTTACATCTATTATACCATAATACAATATGAATATGGTGAATAAATATACTATCGAGACTCATTATATAATTTGAGTTATTTCCAATGTATATGAAATATGTGTCATTAATTAATAGTCTTTTAATTTAGTTTCATAGTGATAAAGTAACCTAAAATTTGGTGATGGAGAAGAAGAAAATACTGAAATTGTTTACATTTATTATACCATAATACAATATGAAAATGGTGAATAATTATACTATCGAGACTCATTATATAATTTGAGTTATTTCCAATGCATATGGAATATATGTCATTAATTAATAGTCTTTTAACTTAATCTCATAGTGATAAAGTAACCTAAAATTTGGTGATTGAGAAGAAGAAAATATTGAAATTGTTTACATCTATTATACCATAATACAATATGAATATGGTGAATAAATATACTATCGGGCCTTATTATATAATTTGAATTATAACCAATATATATGAAATATGTGTCATTAATTAATAGTCTTTTAACTTAGTTTCTAAGTGATGAAGTAACCTAAAATTTGGTGATGGAGAAGAATAAAAATATTGAAATTGTTTACATCTATTATACCATAATAATATATGAATATGGTGAATAAATATACTAACGGACATCATTATATAATTTGAATTATAACCAATGTATATGAAATATGTTTCATTAATTAATAGTCTTTTAACTTAGTTTCTTAGTGATGAAGTAACCTAAAATTTGGTGATGGAGAAGAAGAAAAATTTAGAAATTATTTACAACTATTATACCATAATACAATATGAATAAGGTGAATAAATATACTATCGGGACTCATTAGATAATTTGAATTATTTCAAATGTATATGGAACATGTGTCATTAAGTAATAGTCTTTTAACTTAGTTTCTTAGTGATGAAGTAACCTAAAATTTGGTGTTGGAGAAGAAGAAAAATATTGAAATTGTTTACATCCATTATACCACCATAATATATGAATATGATGAATAAAATAACTATGGGGCCTCATTATATAATTTGAATTATAACCAATGTATATGAAATATGTGTCATTAATTAATAGTCTTTTAACTTAGTTTCTTAGTGATGAAGTAACCTAAAATTTGGTGATGGAGAAGAAGAAAATTTTTGAAATTGTTTACATCTATTATACCATATTACAATATGAATATGGTGAATAAATATACTATCGGGACTCATTATATAATTTGAAATATTTCTTATGTATATGGAATATTTGTCATAAATTAATAGTCTTTAAACTTAGTTTCTTAGTGATGAAGTAACCTAAAATTTGTTGATGGAGAAGAAGAAATTTTTTGAAATAGTTTACATTTATTATACCATAATACAATATGAATATGGTGAATAAATATACTATCGGGACTCATTATATAATTTGAATTATGTCTAATGTATATGTAATATGTGCCATAAATTAATAGTCTTTTAACTTAGTTTCCTAGTGATAAAGTAACCTAAAATTTGGTGATGGAGAAGAACAAAATACTGAAATTGTTTACATCTATTATACCATAATACAATATGAAAATGGTGAATAAATATATTATCGAGACTCATTAGATAATTAGAATTATTTCAAATGTATATGAAATTTGTGTCATTAAGTAATAGTCTTTTAACTTAGTTTCTTAGTGATGAAGTTACCTAAAATTTAGTGATGGAGAAGAAGAAAAATATTGAAATTGTTTACATCTATTATACCATAATAATATATGAATATGGTGAATAAATATACTATCGAGCCTCATTATATAATTTGAATTATAACCAATGTATATGAAATATGTGTCATTAATTAATAGTCTTTTAACTTAGTTTCTTAGTGATGAAGTAACATAAAATTTGGTGATGGAGAAGAAGAAAATTTTTGAAATTGTTTACATCTATTATACAAAAATAAAATATGAATATGGTGAATAAATATACTATCGGGACTCATTATATAATTTGAATTATTTCTAATGTATATGGAATATTTGTCATGAATTAATAGTCTTTTAACTTAGTTTCTAGGTGAAGAAGTAACCTAAAATTTGGTAATGGAGAAGAAGGAAAATACTTTAATTATTTACATCTAATATACCATAATACAATATGAATATGGTGAATAAATATACTATCGAGAGTCATTATATAATTTGAGTTATTTCCAATGTATATGGAATATGTGTCATTAATTAATAGTCTTTTAACTTAGTTTCCTAGTGATAAAGTAACCTAAAATTTGGTGATGGAGAAGAAGAAAATACTGAAATTGTTTACATCAATTATATCATAATACAATATGAAAATGGTGAATAAATATATTATCGAGACTCATTAGATAATTTGAATTATTTCAAATGTATATGAAATTTGTGTCATTAAGTAATAGTCTTTTAACTTAGTTTCATAGTGATGAAGTTACCTAAAATTTAGTGATGGAGAAGAAGAAAAATATTGAAATTGTTTACATCTATTATACCATAATAATATATGAATATGGTGAATAAATATACTATTGGGCCTCATTATATAATTTGAATTATAACCAATGTATATGAAATATGTGTCATTAATTAATAGTATTTTAACTTAGTTTCTTAGTGATGAAGTAACCAAAAATTTGGTGATGGAGAAGAATAAAAATATTGAAATTGTTTACATCTATTATACCATAATAATATATGAATATGGTGAATAAATATACTATCGGGCCTCGTTATATAATTTGACTTATAACCAATGTATATGAAATATGTGTCATTAATTAATAGTCTTTTAACTTAGTTTCTTAGTGATGAAGTAACCTAAAATTTGGTGATTGAGAAGAAGAATTTTTTTGAAATTCTATACATTTATTATACCATAATACAATATGAATATGGTGAATAAATATACTATCGGGACTCATTATATAATTTGAATTATGTCTAATGTATATGTAATATGTGTCATAAATTAATAGTCTATTAACTTAGTTTCTTGGTGAAGAAGTAACCTAAAATTTGGTAATGGAGAAGAAGGAAATTACTGAAATTATTTACATCTATTATACCATAATAATATATGAATATGGTGAATAAATATACTATCGAGCCTCATTATATAATTTTAATTATAACCAATGTATATGAAATATGTGTCATTAATTAATAGTCTTTTAACTTAGTTTCTTAGTGATGAAGTAACATAAAATTTGGTGATGGAGAAGAAGAAAATTTTTTGAAATTGTTTACATCTATTATACAAAAATAAAATATGAATATGGTGAATAAATATACTATCAGGACTCATTATATAATTTAAATTATTTCTAATGTATATGGAATATTTGTCATAAATTAATAGTCTTTTAACTTAGTTTCTAGGTGAAGAAGTAACCTAAAATTTGGTAATGGAGATGAAGGAAAATACTGAAAATACTGAAATACTTGAGTTTTGCTTGATTTAGAAAGATTTGAATAAGAATTAAATCTTGATTCAATCACTTTAATTGAAAAAGATTTGGAGCAAATTTGTAACCCTAATCCATTAAAGGATACATATAGAACAATTGCAGACCAAAAGCACAGGGGTTGAAGGCGTGAGAAGCTGAGAGAGAACTTTAAAAAACTCAACAAAAGTGGCAATCTGATTTCATTGTTCCAGGCCATCTCTGTAATTGCAAGCTTCTCCAGTCATATTTAAAGCATGTGTTTTGATGAAGACAACATGGACATCAAGTTTCAAAGGATGTGCAAAAAGCTTATCAACATCAAATAAAAGTCTTGAAGATTATTGAAGAATTATTAAAGAAATCATCAAATGTCAATATGGTATAAATAATTCTTAAAACCTTGAATATAGATGTTCACAATATGCATTCATCAACATATACATATTCCATAACTTTAACATCAAGAAAAACTTTGTTTGAAATATCTTTCAAAATGTATTTTTGAAAATAAACCTTTAGGAACCGGTTCCTCCCTAACAGGGAACTGGGTACCAGCTTTTCTCAAAAAACATGTCCCTAGTTTTTGTACCAGGAACCGGGTTGTACCAATAGGGGAACCGGTTCCTGCGTGATAAATTTGAATTCCAACTTATAAAGTTCACTAAGAACCGGGTTCTGTCAGTGTCGGAACCGGTTCCTAGCGAACCAATGCAGCTTTTACTTTGTTTTTTGAACATTTTTCAAGTGGTATCTTTTCATGAATGCATTGCAACTTTTCATATGAATTGGCATGAATGAAGAGGTTCTTACAACTTTATAAAATGCAGATTTTTTCAGTTTTTAAAACAAGGAACACAATAACATTTTCATATATGGTCAATGTTCAATACTTCAATTTTCAAATTAACAAATATCCTTCTTCATTAACAATTTTCTCATTTACTCACATTTGAAATTATACTTTCATGTGTTCATAATTTTGTGAAACTTGCCATATACACTTTCATTATCATTTCAAGTTTCATTCATACATTGTGAACATTTATATACATTGTTGAGAATTGTTTTTATCTTGAAGAAGAAGATCAATTGAATATTGATAAAGCTCTCCATATACTTCAAAATTAATCATTGTATTACTTAAAGTTTTTCCCTTACTATCCAGGATTGTTGGAAGTAAGTGTTTTGATTTGAAGAGGATTGTTCTTCATTCACATTAGTGTTTTTTTGGTCTTAAAGGTGTTAAGAACCTTTGATCACCCTATAGGTTATTCTAACTATAGTGAAATCTCTTTCGTGTTGGAAAGGGGACTGGAGTACTCTCGGATTGTGAGGGGAACCAGGATATATCACCGTGTTCTTTACTTTTCCGCATTTATCGCTTTCATCACCATAATCAAGAAAAGATAAGGATATAATCAAAACCTTCAAATACTTAACCAAAAATTACTACCAAGCATTCTCATAAAACCGAGTAAATTTTTATAAGACCTAATTCACCCCCCCCCCCTCTTAGGCACTCTGAGACTTACAATTGGCATCAGAGCAAGTTATAGGTAACTTGTTCCTAAAGATCCAGAATGGCTTCCGCAAATCATCAACCAGTCTTCAAAGATGGTGGTAGTAACAACAAGCCTCCTCTATTCTGTGGTGAATATTTTGACTTCTGGAAAATACGCATGAAGGCGCATTTAGAAGCACAAGGAGAGGAAGTATGGGATGCTGTTGAAAATGGTCCATTTATCCCGATATCTGTTATCAATGGCATTGGTTCTGTAAAGCCCAAAACTGCATCGGACGACGATGATAAAAAGAAAGTTCTCTATGACAAAAAGGCAATAAACCTTCTTCAAGGTGCACTCAGTATGGACGAATTCTTCTGTGTCTCAAACTGCAAGACAGCAAAAGAAATATGGGATACCCAGGTTCAAACTCATGAAGGAACGGCTGAAGTAAAAAGATCAAGGCTAAATACCTTGAGTCAAGAATATGAACTATTTCGAATACAGCCCGGAGAATCCATTCTTGACTTACAAAAGAGATTTGTGCATTTGACAAATCACTTAAATGCTCTTGGTAAAACCTTGACAAATGATGAACTCAACTTGAAAATCCTTAGATCATTGACTAGGGAATGGCAACCAAAGGTAACGGCAATCTCGGAAAAGAAGAGTCTCTCCGCAATGACTTCCTCTACATTATTCGGCAAACTTCAGGAATATGAAACGAAACTCGGTAGACTTGAAAAACATGAAAATTTAGAGAAGAAATCCAAAGGCATTGCCTTGAAAGTTGATTCAAAGGAAAGTCAAGATAAAGATGCATCGGAGGAAGATAAAAACTTCTTGCTGCTTGTAAAAAGGTTAGGAAAATATTTTGGTCATAAAAATAATCTTCATAATGCTAACTTTGTCAAGAGGAAGAAATTTTATAATCATAAAGATAAAGAAGCCTCCACATCAACACAAGATGTCACATGTTATGAATGTGGAAAGCAAGGTCACATAAAGCCGGATTGTCCAAAACTCTCCAAGAAAAATGGATTCAAAGGCAAAAAGGAGTTCAAGAACAAAAATGCTTATGTTGCATGGGAAGATAATGAGATAAGTTCTTCATCCGATTCGGAAAGCGAGGAATGTGCAAATCTAGCATTAATGGCTTCACATCACTCCGACAATGAAGAAGAGGTTAGTAATGAATTTAATCTTTTTGATGATGATGTTCAAGATGCTATTGATGAACTCTTGAGAGAATGAAAAAGTTTATACAAAAAGGTGTCAAATCAAGAAAAAGAACTTCTAAGTTGTTTAGAAAATATTGACACCATGACTAAAGATTTTGAACTTCAAAAACAAAATTTTATTAAAGAAAAAGAAAACTTTGCATGCTCCAAGTGTGAATCAAATGTCTTTCAAATTGTTCAATTGAAAAGAGTCATTGAACGATATGAAAAAGGACAAATAGGATTGGAAGGATTACTAAGCCAACAACGTTATCCTAATGATAAAAGGGGTCTTGGTTATGTGAATTCTAAGAAACCAAGTAACAATCCAACTGTTTTTGTAAAGGCTAGTAATAGTTCCAATCCCAAGAAAGTAGAAAAGAAGCAAGTTGTTCATAATCATCAAAAGAAAAAGGCAAATTTATCGAAAAAGAAAACATTTCCTAAGAAGAAATCTTATCCTTCTAGATATAGAAGTAACTTTGAACCTACTTGTTTTTATTGTGGTATTAAAGGCCATACACCTAATGTTTGCTATGTTAGAAACTTTAGTATAGCAAGTGGGCATTATGTGTGGGTGAAAAAGGGAACTAACTATGAAGGACCCAAGGCAACTTCGGTACCTAACAAAGAATAATTTGTTTGTGTAGGTATGCTTGAAAACCACATCAAATGTTTGGTATCTTGATAGTGGATGTTCAAAGCATATGACAGGAGATGTACACCAATTTTCATATCTAGTACATAAAGCCAAAGGGTATGTCACCTATGGAGACAACACCAAAGGAAATATTCTTGGCGTTGGAATAGTTGGCACACTTCCATCCATTCAAATTGAGGATGTTCTCTATGTTGAAGGATTAAAGCACAATCTTCTTAGCATAAGTCTACTTTGCGATAGAGGGTTCAAGATCAAATTCACCAAAGATGAATGTCTCATTATGGATGAGGCAACCAATGAGGTAAAACTCAAAGGTATAAGAACTAACAATATTTTTATGATTACTTTAGATGATTTGTCTCTGAAGGTACAATGTCTTATGGTAAACAATAATGACGCTTGGTTATGGCACAAGGGGATCGCTCACATTCACATGGAGCACTTGAACAAATTGGTTAAGCATGACTTAGTTATTGGTCTACCAAAGATGAAGTTCATCAAGGACAAATTATGTAATGCATGCCAAAAGGGCAAACAGACCAAAACAACTTTCAAATCTAAGAATGTGGTGTCTACTACAAGACCACTACAATTGTTACACATGGATCTCTTTGGTCCATCAAGAACAAAAAGCTTCGAAGGTAATGTATACGCTTTAGTCATTATTGATGATTTTTCTAGATATTCTTGGACTTTGTTTCTTGTGCAGAAAAGTGATGCTTTCAAAGCCTTTAAGAAGTATGCTAAGCAAATCCAAAATGAAAAATCACTAAAGATTGTATCCATAAGAAGTGATCATGGTGGAGAATTCCAAAATGCTCAATTTGAAGAATTTTATGAAGAACATGGTATCTCTCATAATTTTTCAGCACCTAGAAATCCACAACAAAATGGAGTAGTTGAAAGAAAGAATAGGTTTCTAGTGGAACTTGCAAGAACAATGCTTAGTGATGCAAATCTTCCTAAATATTTTTGGGCGGATGCGGTTAGTACGGCATGTTATGTTGGAAATAGAGTTATCATTAGACCTATAATAAAGAAGACTCCATATGAACTCTTCAAAGGAAGAAAGCCAAATATTGCTCACTTCCACATTTTTGGATGCAAGTGCTTTGTTCTTAACAATGACAAGGATAATCTCGGTAAGTTTGACGAGAAATCCGACGAAGGTATATTTCTTGGTTATTCACTTTCTAGTAAAGCATATAGAATTTATAATAAAAGAACTTTAACTATTGAAGAATCTATGCATGTATCTTTGGATGAAACTAACCCCTCCAAGGAAGAAGTAGTTGTTTGTGATGATGATGATCCTATAGATTTACCCCCAGAAGATCTTTCAATTGATCGAATTAAGAAATCACCGGAAAATCAAGAAAACATTGTACAACAAGATTCAAACACCAATGATCTACCAAAAGAATGGAGAACTCATAGAGACCATCCTATTGACAAAATTATTGGTGACATTAGCCAAGGAGTATCAACAAGATTGAATCTAAAAGATGCTTGCTTAAACATGGCATTTGTTTCTCAAATTGAACCTACCAAAGTTGATGAAGTCTTAGGAGATGATCAATGGATTATTGCTATGCAAGAAGAATTAAATCAATTCGAGAGAAATCAAGTTTGGGAACTTGTTCCTAGACCAAGTGGTCAACACATCATAGGTACCCGATGAGTGTTTAAGAACAAACTTGATGAGAATGGTCTAATTGTTCGAAACAAAGCAAGATTGGTTGCCCAAGGTTACAATCAAGAGGAAGGAATCGACTTTGAAGAAACATTTGCTCCGGTTGCAAGGTTAGAAGCTATACGTCTTTTACTTGCTTATGCTTGTTCATTAAATTTTCAGCCTTTTCAAATGGACGTCAAAAGCGTATTCTTGAATGGATACATCAATGAAGAAGTCTATGTCAAACAACCCCTAGGATTTGAAGACTTCAAACATCCTTCACATGTCTTTAAGTTGAGAAAGGTTCTTTATGGCTCAAAGCAAGCACCAAGAGCATGGTATGATAGACTTAGCAATTTTTTGTGTGAAAAAGGTTTCGAAAAGGGTAAGGTTGATAAAACCTTGTTCATTAAGAAAATCCAAAGTAACACTTTATTGGTTCAAGTCTATGTTGATGATATCATTTTTGGATCGACTAACAAAGAAATGTGTGAAGAATTCTCATTGATGATGCAAGGAGAATTCGAGATGTCTATGATGGGAAAGATGAACTACTTTCTTGGACTACAAATCAAGCAACTAGAAGATGGAATCTTCATCAATCAATCTAAGTATTGCAAAGAATTATTGAAAAAGTTTGATATGGACAATTGTAAAGCAATGAATACTCCAATGGGCTCCGGTACATATGTTGATCAAGATGAATCCGGTACACCAATTGATATTACAAAGTACAGAGGTATGATTGGTTCTCTATTGTACTTGACGGTAAGCCGTCCTGACATCATGTTTAGTGTTTGTCTTTGCGCTCGCTTTCAAGCAAATCCAAAGGAATCACACCTCATGGCAGTTGAAAGGATTATGAAGTATCTTAAAGGAACAATCAATGTCGGCCTATGGTATCCAAAAGGTAGTACTTGCACTTTAATTGGTTATTTTGACGCGGATTATGCAGGTTGTAAAACTGATCGTAAAAGCACAAGTGGTACTTGTCACATTATTGGAAATGCATTAGTATCATGGGCTTGTAAAAAGCAAGCATGTGTTGCTCTTAGCACGGCCGAAGCAGAATACATAGCAGCAGGTAGCTGTTGTGCACAAATTCTTTGGCTCAAGCAACAACTCCGTGATTACGGACTTGATCTCGGATGCATTCCTCTTTGATGCGATAATACAAGTGCTATCAATATTACAAAGAATCCGGTCATGCATTCAAGAACCAAACATATAGATATTCGACATCATTTTCTCCGTGATCATGTACTTAAAGGAGATGTCGAAGTCACTTTTGTGGATACTCATAACCAACTCGCGAATATCTTCACTAAACCGCTTGCTCGAGAACCTTTCTTCAAAATCCGAAGAGAACTTGGTATTTTGGATGAAGGTGATATCTAATGTTTCTCTTAAGATACTTGTCTTAATTTTTAAATGTATCTATTTCACTCTTTTTTCCCATCCTTTTTTATGTTAACAAAGGGGGAGAAGAGTATGCATGTATGTTGTTTTGTTTCAAAGAAATTGCAGGCCCAAATAAATGTCAAACTCTCTCCAAAATTCAAAGAATCATGGACTTAGGGGGAGCATACAATTTAGGGGGAGCCTTGCATTTGCTCAACATGTTCGCTACACAAAACAACATGAACATTTCAAGAAATCGTTTTCAAGACTTGGTTGTCATCATCAAACAGGGGGAGAATGTAATTGCAAGCTTCTCCAGTCATATTTAAAGCATGTGTTTTGATGAAGACAACATGGACATCAAGTTTCAAAGGATGTGCAAAAAGCTTATCAACATCAAATAAAAGTCTTGAAGATTATTGAAGAATTATTAAAGAAATCATCAAATGTCAATATGGTATAAATAATTCTTAAAACCTTGAATATAGATGTTCACAATATGCATTCATCAACATATACATATTCCATAACTTTAACATCAAGAAAAACTTTGTTTGAAATACCTTTCAAAATGTATTTTTGAAAATAAACCTTTAGGAACCGTTTCCTCTCTAACAGGGAACCGGGTTCCAGCTTTTCTCAAAAAACATGTCCCTGGTTTTTGTACCAGGAACCAGGTTGTACCAATAGGGGAACCGGTTCCTGCGTGATAAATTTGAATTCCAACTTATAACGTTCACTAAGAACCGGGTTCTGTCAGTGTCGGAACCGGTTCCTAGCGAACCAATGCAGCTTTTACTTTGTTTTTTGAACATTTTTCAAGTGGTATCTTTTCATGAATGCATTGCAACTTTTCATATGAATTGGCATGAATGAAGAGGTTCTTACAACTTTATAAAATGCAGATTTTTTCAGTTTTTAAAACAAGGAACACAATAAAATTTTCATATATGGTCAATGTTCAATACTTCAATTTTAAAATTAACAAATATCCTTCTTCATTAACAATTTTCTCATTTACTCACATTTGAAATTATACTTTCATGTGTTCATAATTTTGTGAAACTTGCCATATACACTTTCATTATCATTTCAAGTTTCATTCATACATTGTGAACATTTATATACATTGTTGAGAATTGTTTTTATCTTGAAGAAGAAGATCAATTGAAGATTGATAAAGCTCTCCATATACTTCAAAATTAATCATTGTATTACTTCAAGTTTTTCCCTTACTATCCAGGATTGTTGGAAGTAAGTGTTGTGATTTGAAGAGGATTGTTCTTCATTCACATTAGTGTTTGTTTGGTCTTAAAGGTGTTAAGAACCTTTGATCACCCTATAGGTTAGATAGTAAGCATAGGCTGGACAATCATTCTAACTATAGTGAAATCTCTTTCATGTTGGAAAGGGGACTGGAGTACTCTCGGATTGTGAGGGGAACCAGGATATATCTCCGTGTTCTTTACTTTTCCGCATTTATCGCTTTCATCACCATAATCAAGAAAAGATAAGGATATAATCAAAACCTTCAAATACTTAACCAAAAATTACTACCAAGCATTCTCATAAAACCGAGTAAATTTTTATAAGACCTAATTCACCCCCCCCCCCCCCTCTTAGGCACTCTGAGACTTACAATCTCAAGCCTTCCCAACTATCTAATTCGCTTGCTGGGCATTCAAGGAGTCCATCCCAATCATTAGCAAACGTTTTCGGGCATAAAAACTCACTGTAAGCACCTCACGATATCCTTACTTTCTTGAAATTCAATATCATGATTCTGGCATTTGTAGCTTGAATTCTTTATATATTCGTGTTAATTGAAACATTTGCAAGCTAATGGTAACGATCAATTGCGTTTTTGTTAGCCATACAGAGATATGCCATGATTAGGGTTTAGGGTTCATTTTTATGGGTTTTGATTGCAGGGACAATTGGCCATGAAGAGTGGTACCATGATGCTCGTGTGGTTGCCACGAGTTGATTGGTACCACTGGAATCAATTTATCATGCGTGTAGTGGATTTTGGCAAATTACAGGGGCTATACCTACAGAGAATGTCTGGAGATAAAAGTTGTTTTTACCTAAAACGACGGACAAGGGTAGACGATGACTGCGTGGCAACACCCCATTCGCCCGTTTGAATTCTGGCGCGTTTGTTTGATAACTTGCAGTGTTTTTTCATTTTATTATTATTATTATTTCATATACTAAAAAATGAATTCAAGTGGCCCAGTGGTAGCCACGGAAGGCGTTAAGGCTTTGCCGACATGAGGTCAAGGGTTCGACCCCTGCCTCCAACATTTGCAATTTTTCTCAATTATTATTTACAGGTCCGGTACCCCACGCATCATGAGGCCTACCATTTGCCCTCAATGTTCAATCACTGGATCTCCAGAAGGCCAGATCTAACGCCCATCCTTTGAGGTCCATGATGCACCCTGGTCAACTAGCAACATGGAATCTGAGAAGTCAAACGTCGACCAAGGCTTTTGGGCTCGGATATGCTATGGACACCCCTCTTTTACTTTTGATACCAGGCCCACTTCTCTCTTTTCTTTTATATTTTATTTTATTTTAGTCTTGTTTAAATTATTTTCTCAGACAAATTTAATTCATTTTTATAAAAAACTCATATAAATCAATTTTCATTAAATTAGAATTTAGTTTTTTTTATTTTATTTTATTTTATCAAAATTAATTTAGTATTAGTTTAATTAAATTTAGGGTAATTTTAATCTTTTTGTAAATAACTTAAAATAAATTAGAAAATTAGGGTTTTGTTTAATTTTTACTTTCTTTTTCTTAAAATAACAAAAATATAAAAATAGGCCAAATTAATTATTCTTCTTAATTTAGATTAATTATTAATTAGGTTTGTATTTATTCATTTAACCTTATTTTTCTCAAAATAATCAAAAACAACAAAAAAAAAATGAATTTTCTTTTTATTAGGTTTAGACGGGGTCAAAACCCTAATTTTATCTGGTTCTCGTTTCATCGCGTGCGTTTATTTATTTTTACGATATTAATGTAACTGCTCATGGGATGTAATAGTTTAATTAGGATTTCTCTTTTATTTATTGTTCTACGGGTTTTTGGCTATGTAAATAACTCCCCTCCTCTAAGCCTTATAATAGCGTGGTTTTATTTCTCGCATTTTAATTTTCTCTAATATTAACTGTTAGATGTATGATAATAGGATTGCATGACAAGATTGTATGTTAATTTTAAACTGGTTAGCAAACCCTAATGTGCAAAGATAAATAAATGAAATCAGATCACTCGCACATGCGCACTTCTAGGTTATACTCTCACTTCGGTTGCCTTCGGTAAACGATCATTAAGTATAGGGTGTTTTAGTGGTCGCTCTCTTGTCTAAATAAAGATCAAATGTCCCATTCAAAAATGTTGCCTCGAATATGATCTTAAGACACTAGCGTTATTACTAAGACGTCCTAACATTGTTTTAGTGATCGTATGTCCCTTTCAAATTGACCCTTACAACTCCAACGACAGTGCTACCTACTCACTAATAAAGGGATAGCGCTGTCCAAAGGAAACAAGAACAGAAACACTCTTTTTTCGAGTAGGTAGATGCTAGTAGGTACCTGCTCAAAAATCAAACTTCCACACTTACACTCTTTTCAAACAAAGTTTTCACAAACACTTCGTAACACTCTTGAAGACAGAAGCAAGGGTTAAAACGAAGTAAAAAAAAAACTTTTCAAAACAAACACACACAAGCAATTTCTAAAATGATGAGCAAGTACCTAAGAGCCCATAGAAAACTACGGATAGAAAGGGTGCTAATACCTTCCCTTTCTTTAATCAACCCCCGTACTCAAAATCTCGAAAAAGGAATTTTTCAATGCTTTTGTCCTTTCCAGTGGATAAAATAAAAGTCGGTGGAGACTCTTACTTACCGCGACATTTTGCGAACACAAACACAAATCGCAAACCAGCATTTTCCAAAACAGTCTGGTTCTGCCACCGTATCACAATATGAAATATGTGTCATTAGTTAATAGTCTTTTAACTTGGTTTCTTAGTGATGAAGTAACCTAAAATTTGGTGATGGTGAAGAATAAAAATATTGAAATTGTTTACATCTATTATACCATAATAATATATGAATATGGTGAATAAATATACTATCGAACCTCATTATATAATTTGAATTATAACCAATGTATGTGAAATATCTGTCATTAATTAATAGTCTTTTAACTTAGTTTCTTAGTGATGAAGTAACCTAAAATTTGGTGATGGAGAAGAAGAAAAATTTTGAAATTGTTTACATCTATTATACCATAATACAATATGAATATGATGAATAAATATACTGTCGGGAATCATTAGATAATTTGAATTATTTCAAATGTATATGGAATATGTGTCATTAAGTAATAGTCTTTTAACTTAGTTTCTTAGTGATGAAGTAACCTAAAATTTGGTGATGGAGAAGAAGAAAAATATTGAAATTGTTTACATCTATTATACCATAATAATATATGAATATGGTGAATAAATATACTATCGGGCCCCATTATATAATTTGAATTATAACCAATGTATATGAAATATGTATCACTAATTAATAGTCTTTTAACTTAGTTTCTTAGTGATAAAGTAACCTAAAATTTGGTGATGGATAAGAAGAAAATACTGAAATTGTTTACATCTATTATACCATAATACAATATGAAAATGGTGAATAAATATATTATCGAGACTCTTTAGATAATTTGAATTATTTCAAATGTATATGGAATATGTGTCATTAAGTAATAGTCTTTTAACTTAGTTTCTTAGTGATGAAGTAACCTAAAATTTGGTGATGGAGAAGAAGACAAATATTGAAATTGTTTACATCTATTATACCATAATAATATATGAATATGGTTAATAAATATACTATCGGGCCCCATTATATAATTTGAATTATAACCAATGTATATGAAATATGTATCATTAATTAATAGTCTTTTAACTTAGTTTCCTAGTGATAAAGTAACCTAAAATTTGGTGATGGAGAAGAAGAAAAATATTGAAATTGTTTACATCTATTATACCATAGTACAATATGAATATGGTGAATAAATATATTATCGAGACTCATTATATAATTTGACTTATTACCAATGTATATGGAATATGTGTCATCAATTAATAGTCTTTTAACTTAGTTTCTTAGTGATTAAGTAAACTAAAATTTGGTGATGGAGAAGAAAAAAATATTAAAATTATTTACATCTATTATACCATAATACAATATGAATATGGTGAATAAATATACTATTGAGACTCATTATATAATTTGAATTATTACCAATGTATATGAAATATGTGTCATTAAATAATAGTCTTTTAACTTAGTTTCTTCGTGATGAAGTAACCTAAAATTTGGTGATGGAGAAGAAGAAAAATATTAAAATTGTTTACATCTATTATACCATAATACAATATGAATATGGTGAATAAATATACTATCGAGACTCATTATATAATTTGAATTATTAGCAATGTAAATGAAATATGTGTCATTAATTAATAGTCTTTTAACTGAGTTTTTTGGTGAAGAAGTAACCTAAAATTTGGTGACGGAGAAGAAGAAAAATATTGAAATTGTTTACATCAATTATACCATAATACAATATGAATATGGTGAATAAATATACCATCGAGACTTATTATATAATTTGAATTATTTCCAATGTATATGGAATATGTGTCATCAATTAATAGTCTTTTAACTTAGTTTCTTAGTGATGAAGTAAACTAAAATTTGGTGATGGAGAACAAGAAAAATATTTAAATTGTTTACATCTATGATACCATAATACAATATGAATATGGTGAATAAATATACTATCGAGACTCATTATGTAATTTGAATTATTAGCAATGTAAATGAAATATGTGTCATTATATAATAGTTATTTAACTTAGTTTCTTGGTGATGAAGTAACCTAAAATTTGGTGATAAAAAAGAAGAAAAATATTGAAATTGTTTACAACAATTATACCATAATACAATATGAATATGGTGAATAAATATACTATCGAGACTCATTATATAATTTGAATTATTTCTAATGTATATGGAATATGTGTCATTAATTAATAGTCTTTTAACTTAGTTTCATGGTGAAGAAGTAACCTAAAATTTGGTGATGGAGAAGAAGAAAAATATTGAAATTGTATACATCTATTATTCCATAATAAAATATATATATGGTGAATAAATATATTATCGAGACTCATTATATAATTTGAATTATTTCTAATGTATATGGAATATGTGTCATTAATTAATATTCTTTTAACTTAGTTTCATGGTGAAGAAGTAACCAAAAATTTGGTGATGGAGAAGAAGAAAAATATTGAAATTGTTTACATCTATTATACCATAGTACAATATGAATAT
Source organism: Vicia faba (assembly GCA_948472305.1). Classification (NCBI taxonomy): domain Eukaryota; kingdom Viridiplantae; phylum Streptophyta; class Magnoliopsida; order Fabales; family Fabaceae; genus Vicia; species Vicia faba. The sequence continues at coordinate 43,923 of CATIWC010000958.1, forward strand.
GGTTAATAAATATATTATCGAGACTCATTATATAATTTGACTTATTACCAATGTATATGGAATATGTGTCATCAATTAATAGTCTTTTAACTTAGTTTCTTAGTGATTAAGTAACCTAAAATTTGGTGATGGAGAAGAAGAAAATATTGAAATTTTTTACATCTATTATACCATAGTACAATATGAATATGGTGAATAAATATACTATAAAGACTCATTATATAATTTGACTTATTACCAATGTATATGGAATATGTGTCATCAATTAATAGTGTTTTAACTTAGTTTCTTAGTGATGAATTAACCTAAAATTTGGTGATGGAGAAGAAGAAAATACTAAAATTCTTTACATCTATATACCATAATACAATATGAATATGGTTCATAAATATTCTATAAAGATTCATTATATAATTTGAGTTATTACCAATGTATATGGAATATGTGTCATCAATTAATAGTCTTTTAACTTAGTTTCTTAGTGATAAAGTAACCTAAAATTTGGTGATGGAGAAGAAGAAAATCTGAAATTGTTTACATCTATTATACCATAATACAATATGAATATTGTGAAAAAAAATACTATTGAGACTCATTATATAATTTGAATTATTACCAATGTATATGAAATATGTGTCATTAATTAATAGTCTTTTAATTTAGTTTCTTGGTGAAGAAGTAACCTAAAATTTGGTGATGGAGAAGATGAAAAATATTGAAATTGTTTACATCTATTATACCATAATACAATATGAATATGGTGAATAAATATACTATCGAGACTCATTATATAATTTGAATTATTTCCAATGTATATGGAATATGTGTTATCAATTAATGGTCTTTTAACTTAGTTTCTTGGTGAAGAAGTAACCTAAAATTTGGTGACGGAGAAGAAGAAAAATATTCAAATTGTTTACATCTATTATACCATAGTACAATATCAATATGGTGAATAAATATACTATAAAGACTCATTATATAATTTGACTTATTACCAATGTATATGGAATATGTGTCATCAATTAATAGTCTTTTAACTTAGTTTCTAAGTGATGAAGTAACCTAAAATTTGGTGATGGAGAAGAAGAAAATACTGAAATTGTTTACATCTTTTATACAATAATACAATATGAATATGGTGAATAAATATACTATCGAGACTCATTATATAATTTGAATTATTTCCAATGTATATGGAATATTTGTCATCAATTAATAGTCTTTTAACTTAGTTTCTTAGTGATGAAGTAACCTAAAATTTGGTGATGGAGAAGAAGAAAAATATTGAAATTGTTTACATCTATAATACCATAGTACAATATGAATATGGTGAATAAATATAATATCGAGACTCATTATATAATTTGAATTGTTTCCAATGTATATGGAATATGTGCCATTAATTAATAGTCTTTTAACTTAATCTCTTGGTGATTAAGTAACCTAAAATTTGGTGAAGGAGAAGAAGGAAAATACTGAAATTGTTTACATCTTTTATACTATAATAAAATATGAATATTGTGAATAAATATACTATCGAGACTCATTATATAATTTGAATTATTTCCAATGTATATGGAATATGTGTCATTAATTAATTGTCTTTTAACTTAGTTTCTTAGTGATGAAGTAACCTAAAATTTGGTGAAGGAGAAGAAGGAAAATATTGAAATTGTTTACATCTATTATACCATAATACAATATGAATACGGTGAATAAATATACTATCGAGACTTATTATATAATTTGAATTATTAGCAATGTAAATGAAATATGTGTCATTAATTAATAGTCTTTTAACTAAGTTTCTTGGTGATGAAGTAAGCTCAAATTTGGTGTTGAAAAAGAAGAAAAATATTGAAATTGTTTACATCAATTATACCATAAAACAATATGAATATGGTGAATAAATATAATATCGAGACTCATTATATAATTTGAATTGTTTCCAATGTATATGGAATATGTGTCATAAATTAATAGTCTTTTAACTTAATCTCTTGGTGATTAAGTAACCTAAAATTTGGTGAAGGAGAAGAAGGAAAATACTGGAATTGTTTACATCTATTATACCATAATAAAATATGAATATTGTAAATAAATATACTATCGAGACTCATTATATAATTTGAATTATTTCCACTGTATATGGAATATGTGTCATTAATTAATAGTCTTTTAACCTAGTTTCTTAGTGATGAAGTAACCTAAAATTTGGTGAAGGAGAAAAAGGAAAATATTGAAATTTTTTACATCTATTATACCATAATACAATATGAATATGGTGAATAAATATACTATCGAGACTCATTATATAATTTGAATTGTTTCCAATGTATATGGAATATGGCCATTAATTAATAGTCTTTTAACTTAGTTTCTTGGTGATGAAATAACCTAGATTTTTTGATGAAAAAGAAGAAAAATATTGAAATTATTTACATCTATTATACCTTAAAACAATATGAATATGGCCAATAAATATACTTTCGAAACTCAATATATAATTTGAATTATTTCCAATGTATATGGAATATGTGTCATTATTTAATAGTCTTTTAACTTAGTTTCTTAGTGATGAAGTAACCTAAAATTTGGTGATGGAGAGAATAAAAATATTGAAATTGTTTACATCTATTATACCATAATACAATATGAATATGGTGAATAAATATACTATCGAGACTCATTATATAATTTGAATTGTTTCCAATGTATATGGAATATGTGCCATTAATTAATAGTCTTTTAACTTAGTCTCTTAGTGATTAAGTAACCTAAAATTTGGTGATGGAGAAGAAGAAAAATATTAAAATTGTTTACATCTATGATACCATAATACAGTATGAATATGGCAAATAAATATACTATCGAGACTTATTATATAATTTGAATTATTTCCAATGTATATGAAATATGTGTCATCAATTAATAGTCTTTTAACTTAGTTTCTTAGTGATGAAGTAACCTAAAATTTGGTGATGGAGAAGAAGAAAATACTGAAATTGTTTACATCTATTATACCATAATACAATATAAGTATGTTGAATAAATATACTATCGAGACTCATTATATAATTTGAATTATTTCTAATGTATATGGAATATGTGTCATTAATTAATAGTCTTTTAACTTAGTTTCTTGGTGAAAAAGTAACCTAAAATTTGGTAATGGAGAACAAGAAAAATATTAAAATTGTTTACATCTATGATAACATAATACAATATGAATATGGTGAATAAATATACTATCGGGCCTCATTATATAATTTGAGTTATTACCAATGTATATGAAATATGTGTTATTAATTAATAATCTTTTAACTTAGTTTCTTGGTGATAATGTAACCTAAAATTTGGTGATGGAGAAGAAGAAAAATATTGAAATTGTTTAAATCTATTATACCATAATAGAATATGAATATTGTGAATAAATATATTATCGGGCCTCATTATATAATTTGAGTTATTACAAATGTATATAAAATATATGTTATTATTTAATAGTCTTTTAACTTAGTTTCTTGGTAAAGAAGTAACCTAAAATTTGGTGATGGATAAGAAGAAAAATATTGAAATTGTTTACATCTATTATAACATAATACAATATGAATATGGTGAATAAATATACTATTGACGCTCATTATATAATTTAAATTATTACCAATTTATATGGAATATGTGCCATTAATTAATAGTCTTTTAACTTAGTTTCTTGGTGATGAAGTAACCTAAAACTTGGTGATGGAGAAGAAGAAAAATATTGAAATTGTTTACCTATTATACCTTAATAAAATATGAATATGGTGAATAAATATAATATCAAGACTCAACATATAATTTGAATTATTTTCAATGTATATGGAATATGTGTCATTAATTTATAGTTTTTAACTTAGTTTCTTAGATGAAGTAACCTAAAATTTGGTGATGGAGAAGAAGAAAAATATTGAAATTGTTTACATCTATATACCGTAATACAATATGAATACGGTGAATAAATATACTATCGAGACTCATTATATAATTTGAATTATTTTAAATGTATATGAAATATGTGTCATTAATTAATAGTCTTTTAACTTAGTTTCTTATTGATGAAGTAACCTAAAATTTGGTGATGGAAAAGAAGAAAATACTGAAATTGTTTACATCTATTATACCATAATACAATATGAATATGGTGAATATATATAATATCGAGACTCATTATATGATTTGAATTATTACCAATGTATACTGAATATGTGTCATTAATTAATAGTCTTTTAACTTAGTTTCTTAGTGATTAAGTAACCTAAAATTTGGTGATGGAGAAGAAGAAAAATATTAAAATTGTTTAATCTATGATACCATAATACAGTATGAATATGGTGAATAAATATACTATCGAGACTTATTATATAATTTGAATTATTTTAAATGTATATGAAATATGTGTCATTAATTAATAGTCTTTTAACTTATTTTCTTAGTGATGGAGTAACCTAAAATTTGGTGATGGAGAAGAAGAAAATACTGAAATTGTTTACATCTATTATACCATAATACAATATAAATATGTTGAATAAATATACTATCGAGACTCATTATATAATTTGAATTATTTCTAATGTGTATGGAATATGTGTCATTAATTAATAGTCTTTTAACTTAGTTTCTTGGTGAAAAAGTAACCTTAAATTTGGTGAAGGAGAAGAAGGAAAATACTAAAATTGTTTACATCTATTATACCATAATAAAATATGAATATTGTGAAAAAATATACTATCGAGACTCATTATATAATTTGAATTATTTCTAATGTATATGGAATATGTGTTATTATTTAATAGTCTTTTAACTTAGTTTCTTGTAAAAAAGTAACCTAAAATTTGGTGATGGAGAAGAAGAAAATATTAAAATTGTTTACATCTATGATACCATAATACAGTATGAATATGGCGAATAAATATACTATCGAGACTTATTATATAATTTGAATTATTTCCAATGTATATGAAATATGTGACATCAATTAATAGTCTTTTAACTTAGTTTCTTAGTGATGAAGTAACCTAAAATTTGGTGATGGAGAAGAAGAAAATACTGAAATTGTTTACATCTATTATACCATAATACAATATAAATATGTTTAATAAATATACTATCGAGACTCATTATATAATTTGAATTAATTCTAATGTATATGGAATATGTGTCATTAATTAATAGTTTTTTAACTTAGTTTCTTGGTGAAAAAGTAACCTAAAATTTGGTAATGGAGAAGAAGAAAAATATTAAAATTGTTTACATCTATGATACCATAATACAATATGAATATGGTGAATAAATATACTATCGGGCCTCGTTATATAATTTGAGTTATTACCAATGTATATGAAAAATGTGTTATTAATTAATAATCTTTTAACTTAGTTTCTTGGTGATAATGTAACCTAAAATTTGGTGATGGAGAAGAAGAAAAATATTGAAATTGTTTAAATCTATTATACCATAATAGAATATGAATATGGTGAATAAATATATTATCGGGCCTTATTATATAATTTGATTTATTACCAATGTATATAAAATATATGTTATTATTTAATAGTCTTTTAACTTAGTTTCTTGTAAAGAAGAAACCTAAAATTTGTTGATGGAGAAGAAGAAAAATATTGAAATTGTTTACATCTATTATAACATAATACAATATGAATATGGTGAATAAATATACTATTGACACTCATTATATAATTTGAATTATTACCAATGTATATGGAATATGTGCTTTTAATTAATAGTCTTTTAACTTAGTTTCTTGGTGATGAAGTAACCTAAAACTTGGTGATGGAGAAGAAGAAAAATATTGAAATTGTTTACCTATTATACCTTAATAAAATATGAATATGGTGAACCAATATAATATCAAGACTCAACATATAATTTGAATTATTTTCAATGTATATGGAATATGTGTCATTAATTTATAGTTTTTTAACTTAGTTTCTTAGATGAAGTAACCTAAAATTTGGTGATGGAGAAGAAGAAAAATATTGAAATTGTTTACATCTATTATACCGTAATACAATATGAATATGGTGAATAAATATACTATCGAGACTCATTATATAATTTGAATTATTAGCAATGTAAATGAACTATGTGTCATTAATTAATATTCTTTTAACTTAGTTTCTTGGTGATGAAGTAACCTAAAATTTGGTGATGAAAAAGAAGAAAAATATTGAAATTATTTACATCAATTATACCATAATACAATATGAATATGGTGAATAAATATATTATCGAGACTCATTATATAATTTGAATTATTTTCAATGTATATGGAATATGTGCCATTAATTAATAGTCTTTTAACTTAGTCTCTTCGTGATTAAGTATTCTAAAATTTTTGTGATGGAGAAGAAGAAAAATATTAAAATTGTTTACATCTATGATACTATAATACAGTATGAATATGGTGAATAAATATACTATCGAGACTTATTATATAATTTGAATTATTTCCAATGTATATGAAATATGTGTCATCAATTAATAGTCTTTTAACTTAGTTTCTTAGTGATGAAGTAACCTAAAATTTGGTGATGGAGAAGAAGAAAATACTGAAATTGTTTACATCTATTATACCATAATACAATATAAATATGTTGACTAAATATACTATCGAGACTCATTATATAATTTGAATTATTTCTAATGTATATGGAATATGTGTCATTAATTAATAGTCTTTTAACTTAGTTTCTTGGTGAAAAAGTAACCTAAAATTTGGTGATGGAGAAGAAGAAAAATATTAAAATTGTTTACATCTATGATACCATAATACAATATGAATACGGTGAATAAATATACTATCGGGCCTCGTTATATAATTTGAGTTATTACCAATGTATATGAAATATATGTTATTATTTAATAGTCTTTTAACTTAGTTTCTTGGTAAAGAAGTAACTTAAAATTTTGTGATGGAGAAGAAGAAAAACATTGAAATTGTTTACATCTATTATAACATAATACAATATGAATATGGTGAATAAATATACTATTGACACTCATTATATAATTTGAATTATTACCAATGTATATGGAATATGTGCCATTAATTATTAGTCTTTTAACTTAGTTTCTTGGTGATAAAGTAACCTAAAACTTGGTGATGGAGAAGAAGAAAAATATTGAAATTGTTTACCTATTATACCTTAATAAAATATGAATATGGTGAATAAATATAATATCAAGACTCAACATATAATTTGAATTATTTTCAATGTATATGGAATATGTGTTATTAATTTATAGTTTTTTAACTTAGTTTTTTAGATGAAGTAACCTAAAATTTGGTGATGGAGAAGAAGAAAAATATTGAAATTGTTTACATCAATTATACCGTAATACAATATTAATATGGTGAATAAATATACTATCGAGACTCATTATATAATTTGAATCATTAGCAATGTAAATTAAATATGTGTCATTAATTAATATTCTTTTAAATTAGTTTCTTGGTGATGAAGTAACCTAAAATTTTTGTGATGGAGAAGAAGAAAAATATTAAAATTGTTTACATCTATGATACCATAATACAGTATGAATATGGTGAATAAATATACTATCGAGACTTATTATATAATTTGAATTATTTACAATGTATATGAAATATGTTTCATCAATTAATAGTCTTTTAACTTAGTTTCTTAGTGATGAAATAACCTAAAATTTGGTGATGGAGAAGAAGAAAATATTGAAATTGTTTACATCTATTATACCATAATACAATATAAATATGTTGAATAAATATACTATCGAGACTCATTATATAATTTGAATTATTTCTAATGTATATGGAATATGTGTCATTAATTAATAGTCTTTTAAATAAGTTTCTTGGTGAAAAAGTAACCTAAAATTTGGTGATGGAGAAGAAGAAAAATATTAAAATTGTTTACATCTATGATACCATAATACAATATGAATATGGTGAATAAATATATTATCGGGCCTCATTATATAATTTGAGTTATTACAAATGTATATAAAATATATGTTATTATTTAATAGTCTTTTAACTTACTTTCTTGGTAAAGAAGTAACCTAAAATTTGGTGATGGAGAAGAAGAAAAATATTGAAATTGTTTACATCTATTATAACATAATACAATATGAATATGGTGAATAAATATACTATGGACACTCATTATATAATTTGAATTATTACCAATGTATATGGAATATGTGCCATTAATTAATAGTCTTGTAACTTAGTTTCTTAGTGATGAAGTAACCTAAAATTTGGTGAAGGAGAAGAAGGAAAATACTGAAATTATTTACATCTATTATACTATAATACAATATGAATATGGTGAATAAATATACTATCGAGACTCATTATATAATTTAAATTGTTTCCAATGTATATGGAATATGTGCAATTAATTAATAGTCTTTTAAATTAGTTTCTTGGTGATGAAATAACCTAAATGTTTTGATGAAAAAGAAGAAAAATATTGAAATTATTTACATCTATTATACCTTAAAACAATATGATTATGGTCAATAAATATACTTTCGAAACTCAATATATAATTTGAATTATTTCCAATGTATATGGAATATGTGTCATTAATTAATAGTCTTTTAACTTAGTTTCTTAGTGATGAAGTAACCTAAAATTTGGAGATGGAGAGAATAAAAATATTGAAATTGTTTACATCTATTATACCATAATACAATATGAATATGGTGAATAAATATACTATCGAGACTCATTATATAATTTGAATTATTTCCAATGTATATGGAATATGTGCCATTAATTAATAGTCTTTTAACTTAGTCTCTTAGTGATTAAGTAACCTAATATTTTGGTGATGGAGAAGAAGAAAAATATTAAAATTGTTTACATCTATGATACCATAATACAGTATGAATATGGCGAATAAATATACTATCGAGACTTATTATATAATTTGAATTATTTCCAATGTATATGAAATATGTGTCATCAATTAATAGTCTTTTAACTTAGTTTCGTAGTGATGAAGTAACCTAAAATTTGGTGATGGAGAAGAAGAAAATACTGAAATTGTTTACATCTATTATACCAGAATACAATATAAATATGTTGAATAAATATACTATCGAGACTCATTATATAATTTTAATTAATTCTAATGTATATGGAATATGTGTCATTAATTAATAGTCTTTTAACTTAGTTTCTTGGTGAAAAAGTAACCTTAAATTTGGTGAAGGAGAAGAAGGAAAATACTAAAATTGTTTACATCTATTATACCATAATAAAATATGAATAATGTGAAAAAATATACTATCGAGACTCATTATATAATTTGAATTATTTCTAATGTATATGGAATATGTGTTATTATTTAATAGTCTTTTAACTTAGTTTCTTGGTGATAATGTCACCTAAAATTTGGTGATGGAGAAGAAGAAAAATATTGAAATTGTTTAAATCTATTATACCATAATAGAATATGAATATGGTGAATAAATATATTATCGGGCCTTATTATATAATTTGATTTATTAGCAATGTATATAAAATATATGTTATTATTTAATAGTCTTTTAACTTAGTTTCTTGTAAAGAAGTAACCTAAAATTTGGTGATGGAGAAGAAGAAAAATATTGAAATTGTTTACATCTATTATAACATAATACAATATAAATATTGTGAATAAATATACTATTGACACTCATTATATAATTTGAATTATTACCAATGTATATGGAATATGTGCCATTAATTAATGGTCTTTTAACTTAGTTTCTTGGTGATGAAGTAACCTAAAACTTGGTGATGGAGAGGAAGAAAAATATTGAAATTGTTTACCTATTATACCTTAATAAAATATGAATATGGTGAACCAATATAATATCAAGACTCAACATAAAATTTGAATTATTTTCAATGTATATGGAATATGTGTCATTAATTTATAGTTTTTTAACTTAGTTTCTTAGATGAAGTAACCTAAAATTTGGTGATGAAAAAGAAGAAAAATATTGAAATTATTTACATCAATTATACCATAATACAATATGAATATGGTGAATAAATATATTATCGAGACTCATTATATAATTTGAATTATTTCCAATCTATATGGAATATGTGCCATTAATTAATAGTCTTTTAACTTAGTCTCTTAGTGATTAAGTATCCTAAATTTTTTGTGATGGAGAAGAAGAAAAATATTAAAATTGTTTACATCTATGATACCATAATACAGTACGAATATGGTGAATAAATATACTATCGAGACTTATTATATAATTTGAATTATTTCCAATGTATATGAAATATGTGTCATCAATTAATAGTCTTTTAACTTAGTTTCTTAGTGATGAAGTAACCTAAAATTTGGTGATGGAGAAGAAGAACATACTGAAATTGTTTACATCTATTATACCATAGTACAATATAAATATGTTGAATAAATATACTATAGAGACTCATTATATAATTTGAATTATTTCTAATGTATATGGAATATGTGTCATCAAATAATAGTCTTTTAACTTAGTTTCTTGGTATATAAGTAACCTAAAATTTGGTGATGGAGAAGAAGAAAAATATTAAAATTGTTTACATCTATGATACCATAATACAATATGAATATGGTGAATAAATATACTATCGGGCCACGTTATATAATTTGAGTTATTACCAATGTATATGAAATATGTGTTATTAATTAATAATCTTTTAACTTAGTTTCTTGGTGATAATGTCACCTAAAATTTGGTGATGGAGAAGAAGAAAAATATTGAAATTGTTTAAATCTATTATACCATAATAGAATATGAATATGGTGAATAAATATATTATCGGGCCTTATTATATAATTTGATTTATTAGCAATGTATATAAAATATATGTTATTATTTAATAGTCTTTTAACTTAGTTTCTTGTAAAGAAGTAACCTAAAATTTGGTGATGGAGAAGAAGAAAAATATTGAAATTGTTTACATCTATTATAACATAATACAATATAAATATGGTGAATAAATATACTATTGACACTCATTATATAATTTGAATTATTACAAATGTATATGGAATATGTGCCATTAATTAATGGTCTTTTAACTTAGTTTCTTGGTGATGAAGTAACCTAAAACTTGGTGATGGAGAGGAAGAAAAATATTGAAATTGTTTACCTATTATACCTTAATAAAATATGAATATGGTGAATCAATATAATATCAAGACTCAACATAAAATTTGAATTATTTTCAATGTATATGGAATATGTGTCATTAATTTATAGTTTTTTAACTTAGTTTCTTAGATGAAGTAACCTAAAATTTGGTGATGGAGAAGAAGAAAAATATTGAAATTGTTTACATCTATTATACCGTAATACAATATGAATATGGTGAATAAATATACTATCGAGACTCATTATATAATTTGAATTAATAGCAATGTAAATGAAATATGTGTCATTAATTAATATTCTTTTAACTTAGTTTCTTGGTGATGAAGTAACCTAAAATTTCGTGATGAAAAACAAGAAAAATATTGAAATTATTTACATCAATTATACCATAATACAATATGAATATGGTGAATAAATATATTATCGAGACTCATTATATAATTTGAATTATTTCAAATCTATATGGAATATGTGCCATTAATTAATAGTCTTTTAACTTAGTCTCTTAGTGATTAAGTATCCTAAATTTTTTGTGATGGAGAAGAAGAAAAAATATTAAAATTGTTTACATCTATGATACCATAATACAGTACGAATATGGTGAATAAATATACTATCGAGACTTATTATATAATTTGAATTATTTCCAATGTATATGAAATATGTGTCATCAATTAATAGTCTTTTAACTTAGTTTCTTAGTGATGAAGTAACCTAAAATTTGGTGATGGAGAAGAAGAAAATACTGAAATTGTTTACATCTATTATACCATAGTACAATATAAATATGTTGAATAAATATACTATAGAGACTCATTATATAATTTAAATTATTTCTAATGTATATGGAATATGTGTCAACAAATAATAGTCTTTTAACTTAGTTTCTTGGTGAATAAGTAACCTAAAATTTGGTGATGTAGAAGAAGAAAAATATTAAAATTGTTTACATCTATGATACCATAATACAATATGAATATGGTGAATAAATATACTATCGGGCCTCGTTATATAATTTGAGTTATTACCAATGTATATGAAATATGTGTTATTAATTAATAATCTTTTAACTTATTTTCTTGGTGATAATGTCACCTAAAATTTGGTGATGGAGAAGAAGAAAAATATTGAAATTGTTTAAATCTATTATACCATAATAGAATATGAATATGGTGAATAAATATATTATCGGGCCTTATTATATAATTTGATTTATTAGCAATGTATATAAAATATATGTTATTATTTAATAGTCTTTTAACTTAGTTTCTTGTAAAGAAGTAACCTAAAATTTGGTGATGGAGAAGAAGAAAAATATTGAAATTGTTTACATCTATTATAACATAATACAATATAAATATGGTGAATAAATATACTATTGACACTCATTATATAATTTGAATTATTACAAATGTATATGGAATATGTGCCATTAATTAATGGTCTTTTAACTTAGTTTCTTGGTGATGAAGTAACCTAAAACTTGGTGATGGAGAGGAAGAAAAATATTGAAATTGTTTACCTATTATACCTTAATAAAATATGAATATGGTGAACCAATATAATATCAAGACTCAACATAAAATTTGAATTATTTTCAATGTATATGGAATATGTGTCATTAATTTATAGTTTTTTAACTTAGTTTCTGAGATGAAGTAACCTAAAATTTGGTGATGGAGAAGAAGAAAAATATTGAAATTGTTTACATCTATTATACCGTAATACAATATGAATATGGTGAATAAATATACTATCGAGACTCATTATATAATTTGAATTAATAGCAATGTAAATGAAATATGTGTCATTAATTAATATTCTTTTAACTTAGTTTCTTGGTGATGAAGTAACCTAAAATTTCGTGATGAAAAAGAAGAAAAATATTGAAATTATTTACATCAATTATACCATAATACAATATGAATATGGTGAATAAATATATTATCGAGACTCATTATATAATTTGAATTATTTCCAATCTATATGGAATATGTGCCATTAATTAATAGTCTTTTAACTTAGTCTCTTAGTGATTAAGTATCCTAAATTTTTTGTGATGGAGAAGAAGAAAAATATTAAAATTGTTTACATCTATGATACCATAATACAGTACGAATATGGTGAATAAATATACTATCGAGACTTATTATATAATTTGAATTATTTCCAATGTATATGAAATATGTGTCATCAATTAATAGTCTTTTAACTTAGTTTCTTAGTGATGAAGTAACCTAAAATTTGGTGATGGAGAAGAAGAAAATACTGAAATTGTTTACATCTATTATACCATAGTACAATATAAATATGTTGAATAAATATACTATAGAGACTCATTATATAATTTAAATTATTTCTAATGTATATGGAATATGTGTCATCAAATAATAGTCTTTTAACTTAGTTTCTTGGTGAATAAGTAACCTAAAATTTGGTGATGTAGAAGAAGAAAAATATTAAAATTGTTTACATCTATGATACCATAATACAATATGAATATTGTGAATAAATATACTATCGGGCCTCGTTATATAATTTGAGTTATTACCAATGTATATGAAATATGTGTTATTAATTAATAATCTTTTAACTTATTTTCTTGGTGATAATGTCACCTAAAATTTGGTGATGGAGAAGAAGAAAAATATTGAAATTGTTTAAATCTATTATACCATAATAGAATATGAATATGGTGAATAAATATATTATCGGGCCTTATTATATAATTTGATTTATTAGCAATGTATATAAAATATATGTTATTATTTAATAGTCTTTTAACTTAGTTTCTTGTAAAGATGTAACCTAAAATTTGGTGATGGAGAAGAAGAAAAATATTGAAATTGTTTACATCTATTATAACATAATACAATATAAATATGGTGAATAAATATACTATTGACACTCATTATATAATTTGAATTATTACCAATGTATATGGAATATGTGCCATTAATTAATGGTCTTTTAACTTAGTTTCTTGGTGATGAAGTAACCTAAAACTTGGTGATGGAGAGGAAGAAAAATATTGAAATTGTTTACCTATTATACCTTAATAAAATATGAATATGGTGAACCAATATAATATCAAGACTCAACATATAATTTGAATTATTTTCAATGTATATGGAATATGTGTCATTAATTTATAGTTTTTTAACTTAGTTTCTTAGATGAAGTAACCTAAAATTTGGTGATGGAGAAGAAGAAAAATATTGAAATTGTTTACATCTATTATACCGTAATACAATATGAATATGGTGAATAAATATACTATCGAGACTCATTATATAATTTGAATTATTAGCAATGTAAATGAAATATGTGTCATTAATTAATATTCTTTTAACTTAGTTTCTTGGTGATGAAGTAACCTAAAATTTGGTGATGAAAAAGAAGAAAAATATTGAAATTATTTACATCAATTATACCATAATAAACATGAATATGGTGAATAAATATATTATCGAGACTCATTCTATAATTTGAATTATTTCAAATCTATATGGAATATGTGCCATTAATTAATAGTCTTTTAACTTAGTCTCTTAGTGATTAAGTATCCTAAATTTTTTGTGATGGAGAAGAAGAAAAATATTAAAATTGTTTACATCTATGATACCATAATACAGTACGAATATGGTGAATAAATATACTATCGAGACTTATTATATAATTTGAATTATTTCCAATGTATATGAAATATGTGTCATCAATTAATAGTCTATTAACTTAGTTTCTTAGTGATGAAGTAACCTAAAATTTGGTGATGGAGAAGAAGAAAATACTGAAATTGTTTACATCTATTATACCATAATACAATATAAATATGTTGAATAAATATACTATCGAGACTCATTATATAATTTGAATTATTTCTAATGTATATGGAATATGTGTCATTAATTAATAGTCTTTTAACTTACTTTCTTGGTGAAAAAGTAACCTAAAATTTGGTGATGGAGAAGAAGAAAAATATTAAAATTGTTTACATCTATGATACCATAATACCATATGAATATGGTGAATAAATATACTATCGGGCCTCGTTATATAATTTGAGTTATTACCAATGTATATGAAATATTAGTTATTAATTAATAATCTTTTAACTTAGTTTCTTGGTGATAATGTAACCTAAAATTTGGTGATGGAGAAGAAGAAAAATATTGAAATTGTTTAAATCTATTATACCATAATAGAATATGAATATGGTGAATAAATATATTATCGGGCCTCATTATATAATTTGAGTTATTACAAATGTATATAAAATATATGTTATTATTTAATAGTCTTTTAACTTACTTTCTTGGTAAAGAAGTAACCTAAAATTTGGTGATGGAGAAGAAGAAAAATATTGAAATTGTTTACATCTATTATAACATAATACAATATGAATATGGTGAATAAATATACTATGGACACTCATTATATAATTTGAATTATTACCAATGTATATGGAATATGTGCCATTAATTAATAGTCTTGTAACTTAGTTTCTTAGTGATGAAGTAACCTAAAATTTGGTGAAGGAGAAGAAGGAAAATACTGAAATTATTTACATCTATTATACTATAATACAATATGAATATGGTGAATAAATATACTATCGAGACTCATTATATAATTTAAATTGTTTCCAATGTATATGGAATATGTGCAATTAATTAATAGTCTTTTAAATTAGTTTCTTGGTGATGAAATAACCTAAATGTTTTGATGAAAAAGAAGAAAAATATTGAAATTATTTACATCTATTATACCTTAAAACAATATGAATATGGTCAATAAATATACTTTCGAAGCTCAATATATAATTTGAATTATTTCCAATGTATATGGAATATGTGTCATTAATTAATAGTATTTTAACTTAGTTTCTTAGTGATGAAGTAACCTAAAATTTGGAGATGGAGAGAATAAAAATATTGAAATTGTTTACATCTATTATACCATAATACAATATGAATATGGTGAATAAATATACTATCGAGACTCATTATATAATTTGAATTATTTCCAATGTATATGGAATATGTGCCATTAATTAATAGTCTTTTAACTTAGTCTCTTAGTGATTAAGTAACCTAAAATTTTGGTGATGGAGAAGAAGAAAAATATTAAAATTGTTTACATCTATGATACCATAATACAGTATGAATATGGCGAATAAATATACTATCGAGACTTATTATATAATTTGAATTATTTCCAATGTATATGAAATATGTGTCATCAATTAATAGTCTTTTAACTTAGTTTCGTAGTGATGAAGTAACCTAAAATTTGGTGATGGAGAAGAAGAAAATACTGAAATTGTTTACATCTATTATACCAGAATACAATATAAATATGTTGAATAAATATACTATCGAGACTCATTATATAATTTTAATTAATTCTAATGTATATGGAATATGTGTCATTAATTAATAGTCTTTTAACTTAGTTTCTTGGTGAAAAAGTAACCTTAAATTTGGTGAAGGAGAAGAAGGAAAATACTAAAATTGTTTACATCTATTATACCATAATAAAATATGAATAATGTGAAAAAATATACTATCGAGACTCATTATATAATTTGAATTATTTCTAATGTATATGGAATATGTGTTATTATTTAATAGTCTTTTAACTTAGTTTCTTGGTGATAATGTCACCTAAAATTTGGTGATGGAGAAGAAGAAAAATATTGAAATTGTTTAAATCTATTATACCATAATAGAATATGAATATGGTGAATAAATATATTATCGGGCCTTATTATATAATTTGATTTATTAGCAATGTATATAAAATATATGTTATTATTTAATAGTCTTTTAACTTAGTTTCTTGTAAAGAAGTAACCTAAAATTTGGTGATGGAGAAGAAGAAAAATATTGAAATTGTTTACATCTATTATAACATAATACAATATAAATATTGTGAATAAATATACTATTGACACTCATTATATAATTTGAATTATTACCAATGTATATGGAATATGTGCCATTAATTAATGGTCTTTTAACTTAGTTTCTTGGTGATGAAGTAACCTAAAACTTGGTGATGGAGAGGAAGAAAAATATTGAAATTGTTTACCTATTATACCTTAATAAAATATGAATATGGTGAACCAATATAATATCAAGACTCAACATAAAATTTGAATTATTTTCAATGTATATGGAATATGTGTCATTAATTTATAGTTTTTTAACTTAGTTTCTTAGATGAAGTAACCTAAAATTTGGTGATGAAAAAGAAGAAAAATATTGAAATTATTTACATTAATTATACCATAATACAATATGAATATGGTGAATAAATATATTATCGAGACTCATTATATAATTTGAATTATTTCCAATCTATATGGAATATGTGCCATTAATTAATAGTCTTTTAACTTAGTCTCTTAGTGATTAAGTATCCTAAATTTTTTGTGATGGAGAAGAAGAAAATATTAAAATTGTTTACATCTATGATACCATAATACAGTACGAATATGGTGAATAAATATACTATCGAGACTTATTATATAATTTGAATTATTTCCAATGTATATGAAATATGTGTCATCAATTAATAGTCTTTTAACTTAGTTTCTTAGTGATGAAGTAACCTAAAATTTGGTGATGGAGAAGAAGAACATACTGAAATTGTTTACATCTATTATACCATAGTACAATATAAATATGTTGAATAAATATACTATAGAGACTCATTATATAATTTGAATTATTTCTAATGTATATGGAATATGTGTCATCAAATAATAGTCTTTTAACTTAGTTTCTTGGTATATAAGTAACCTAAAATTTGGTGATGGAGAAGAAGAAAAATATTAAAATTGTTTACATCTATGATACCATAATACAATATGAATATGGTGAATAAATATACTATCGGGCCACGTTATATAATTTGAGTTATTACCAATGTATATGAAATATGTGTTATTAATTAATAATCTTTTAACTTAGTTTCTTGGTGATAATGTCACCTAAAATTTGGTGATGGAGAAGAAGAAAAATATTGAAATTGTTTAAATCTATTATACCATAATAGAATATGAATATGGTGAATAAATATATTATCGGGCCTTATTATATAATTTGATTTATTAGCAATGTATATAAAATATATGTTATTATTTAATAGTCTTTTAACTTAGTTTCTTGTAAAGAAGTAACCTAAAATTTGGTGATGGAGAAGAAGAAAAATATTGAAATTGTTTACATCTATTATAACATAATACAATATAAATATGGTGAATAAATATACTATTGACACTCATTATATAATTTGAATTATTACAAATGTATATGGAATATGTGCCATTAATTAATGGTCTTTTAACTTAGTTTCTTGGTGATGAAGTAACCTAAAACTTGGTGATGGAGAGGAAGAAAAATATTGAAATTGTTTACCTATTATACCTTAATAAAATATGAATATGGTGAACCAATATAATATCAAGACTCAACATAAAATTTGAATTATTTTCAATGTATATGGAATATGTGTCATTAATTTATAGTTTTTTAACTTAGTTTCTGAGATGAAGTAACCTAAAATTTGGTGATGGAGAAGAAGAAAAATATTGAAATTGTTTACATCTATTATACCGTAATACAATATGAATATGGTGAATAAATATACTATCGAGACTCATTATATAATTTGAATTAATAGCAATGTAAATGAAATATGTGTCATTAATTAATATTCTTTTAACTTAGTTTCTTGGTGATGAAGTAACCTAAAATTTCGTGATGAAAAAGAAGAAAAATATTGAAATTATTTACATCAATTATACCATAATACAATATGAATATGGTGAATAAATATATTATCGAGACTCATTATATAATTTGAATTATTTCCAATCTATATGGAATATGTGCCATTAATTAATAGTCTTTTAACTTAGTCTCTTAGTGATTAAGTATCCTAAATTTTTTGTGATGGAGAAGAAGAAAAATATTAAAATTGTTTACATCTATGATACCATAATACAGTACGAATATGGTGAATAAATATACTATCGAGACTTATTATATAATTTGAATTATTTCCAATGTATATGAAATATGTGTCATCAATTAATAGTCTTTTAACTTAGTTTCTTAGTGATGAAGTAACCTAAAATTTGGTGATGGAGAAGAAGAAAATACTGAAATTGTTTACATCTATTATACCATAGTACAATATAAATATGTTGAATAAATATACTATAGAGACTCATTATATAATTTAAATTATTTCTAATGTATATGGAATATGTGTCATCAAATAATAGTCTTTTAACTTAGTTTCTTGGTGAATAAGTAACCTAAAATTTGGTGATGTAGAAGAAGAAAAATATTAAAATTGTTTACATCTATGATACCATAATACAATATGAATATTGTGAATAAATATACTATCGGGCCTCGTTATATAATTTGAGTTATTACCAATGTATATGAAATATGTGTTATTAATTAATAATCTTTTAACTTATTTTCTTGGTGATAATGTCACCTAAAATTTGGTGATGGAGAAGAAGAAAAATATTGAAATTGTTTAAATCTATTATACCATAATAGAATATGAATATGGTGAATAAATATATTATCGGGCCTTATTATATAATTTGATTTATTAGCAATGTATATAAAATATATGTTATTATTTAATAGTCTTTTAACTTAGTTTCTTGTAAAGATGTAACCTAAAATTTGGTGATGGAGAAGAAGAAAAATATTGAAATTGTTTACATCTATTATAACATAATACAATATAAATATGGTGAATAAATATACTATTGACACTCATTATATAATTTGAATTATTACCAATGTATATGGAATATGTGCCATTAATTAATGGTCTTTTAACTTAGTTTCTTGGTGATGAAGTAACCTAAAACTTGGTGATGGAGAGGAAGAAAAATATTGAAATTGTTTACCTATTATACCTTAATAAAATATGAATATGGTGAACCAATATAATATCAAGACTCAACATATAATTTGAATTATTTTCAATGTATATGGAATATGTGTCATTAATTTATAGTTTTTTAACTTAGTTTCTTAGATGAAGTAACCTAAAATTTGGTGATGGAGAAGAAGAAAAATATTGAAATTGTTTACATCTATTATACCGTAATACAATATGAATATGGTGAATAAATATACTATCGAGACTCATTATATAATTTGAATTATTAGCA
This sequence comes from Vicia faba, assembly GCA_948472305.1. Classification (NCBI taxonomy): domain Eukaryota; kingdom Viridiplantae; phylum Streptophyta; class Magnoliopsida; order Fabales; family Fabaceae; genus Vicia; species Vicia faba. The sequence goes on from CATIWC010000958.1 coordinate 64,339, forward strand.
ATGTAAATGAAATATGTGTCATTAATTAATATTCTTTTAACTTAGTTTCTTGGTGATGAAGTAACCTAAAATTTGGTGATGAAAAAGAAGAAAAATATTGAAATTATTTACATCAATTATACCATAATAAACATGAATATGGTGAATAAATATATTATCGAGACTCATTCTATAATTTGAATTATTTCAAATCTATATGGAATATGTGCCATTAATTAATAGTCTTTTAACTTAGTCTCTTAGTGATTAAGTATCCTAAATTTTTTGTGATGGAGAAGAAGAAAAATATTAAAATTGTTTACATCTATGATACCATAATACAGTACGAATATGGTGAATAAATATACTATCGAGACTTATTATATAATTTGAATTATTTCCAATGTATATGAAATATGTGTCATCAATTAATAGTCTATTAACTTAGTTTCTTAGTGATGAAGTAACCTAAAATTTGGTGATGGAGAAGAAGAAAATACTGAAATTGTTTACATCTATTATACCATAATACAATATAAATATGTTGAATAAATATACTATCGAGACTCATTATATAATTTGAATTATTTCTAATGTATATGGAATATGTGTCATTAATTAATAGTCTTTTAACTTACTTTCTTGGTGAAAAAGTAACCTAAAATTTGGTGATGGAGAAGAAGAAAAATATTAAAATTGTTTACATCTATGATACCATAATACCATATGAATATGGTGAATAAATATACTATCGGGCCTCGTTATATAATTTGAGTTATTACCAATGTATATGAAATATTAGTTATTAATTAATAATCTTTTAACTTAGTTTCTTGGTGATAATGTAACCTAAAATTTGGTGATGGAGAAGAAGAAAAATATTGAAATTGTTTAAATCTATTATACCATAATAGAATATGAATATGGTGAATAAATATATTATCGGGCCTCATTATATAATTTGAGTTATTACAAATGTATATAAAATATATGTTATTATTTAATAGTCTTTTAACTTACTTTCTTGGTAAAGAAGTAACCTAAATTTGGTGATGGAGAAGAAGAAAAATATTGAAATTGTTTACATCTATTATAACATAATACAATATGAATATGGTGAATAAATATACTATGGACACTCATTATATAATTTGAATTATTACCAATGTATATGGAATATGTGCCATTAATTAATAGTCTTGTAACTTAGTTTCTTAGTGATGAAGTAACCTAAAATTTGGTGAAGGAGAAGAAGGAAAATACTGAAATTATTTACATCTATTATACTATAATACAATATGAATATGGTGAATAAATATACTATCGAGACTCATTATATAATTTAAATTGTTTCCAATGTATATGGAATATGTGCAATTAATTAATAGTCTTTTAAATTAGTTTCTTGGTGATGAAATAACCTAAATGTTTTGATGAAAAAGAAGAAAAATATTGAAATTATTTACATCTATTATACCTTAAAACAATATGAATATGGTCAATAAATATACTTTCGAAGCTCAATATATAATTTGAATTATTTCCAATGTATATGGAATATGTGTCATTAATTAATAGTATTTTAACTTAGTTTCTTAGTGATGAAGTAACCTAAAATTTGGAGATGGAGAGAATAAAAATATTGAAATTGTTTACATCTATTATACCATAATACAATATGAATATGGTGAATAAATATACTATCGAGACTCATTATATAATTTGAATTATTTCCAATGTATATGGAATATGTGCCATTAATTAATAGTCTTTTAACTTAGTCCTCTTAGTGATTAAGTAACCTAAAATTTTGGTGATGGAGAAGAAGAAAAATATTAAAATTGTTTACATCTATGATACCATAATACAGTATGAATATGGCGAATAAATATACTATCGAGACTTATTATATAATTTGAATTATTTCCAATGTATATGAAATATGTGTCATCAATTAATAGTCTTTTAACTTAGTTTCGTAGTGATGAAGTAACCTAAAATTTGGTGATGGAGAAGAAGAAAATACTGAAATTGTTTACATCTATTATACCAGAATACAATATAAATATGTTGAATAAATATACTATCGAGACTCATTATATAATTTTAATTAATTCTAATGTATATGGAATATGTGTCATTAATTAATAGTCTTTTAACTTAGTTTCTTGGTGAAAAAGTAACCTTAAATTTGGTGAAGGAGAAGAAGGAAAATACTAAAATTGTTTACATCTATTATACCATAATAAAATATGAATAATGTGAAAAAATATACTATCGAGACTCATTATATAATTTGAATTATTTCTAATGTATATGGAATATGTGTTATTATTTAATAGTCTTTTAACTTAGTTTCTTGGTGATAATGTCACCTAAAATTTGGTGATGGAGAAGAAGAAAAATATTGAAATTGTTTAAATCTATTATACCATAATAGAATATGAATATGGTGAATAAATATATTATCGGGCCTTATTATATAATTTGATTTATTAGCAATGTATATAAAATATATGTTATTATTTAATAGTCTTTTAACTTAGTTTCTTGTAAAGAAGTAACCTAAAATTTGGTGATGGAGAAGAAGAAAAATATTGAAATTGTTTACATCTATTATAACATAATACAATATAAATATTGTGAATAAATATACTATTGACACTCATTATATAATTTGAATTATTACCAATGTATATGGAATATGTGCCATTAATTAATGGTCTTTTAACTTAGTTTCTTGGTGATGAAGTAACCTAAAACTTGGTGATGGAGAGGAAGAAAAATATTGAAATTGTTTACCTATTATACCTTAATAAAATATGAATATGGTGAACCAATATAATATCAAGACTCAACATAAAATTTGAATTATTTTCAATGTATATGGAATATGTGTCATTAATTTATAGTTTTTTAACTTAGTTTCTTAGATGAAGTAACCTAAAATTTGGTGATGAAAAAGAAGAAAAATATTGAAATTATTTACATTAATTATACCATAATACAATATGAATATGGTGAATAAATATATTATCGAGACTCATTATATAATTTGAATTATTTCCAATCTATATGGAATATGTGCCATTAATTAATAGTCTTTTAACTTAGTCTCTTAGTGATTAAGTATCCTAAATTTTTTGTGATGGAGAAGAAGAAAAATATTAAAATTGTTTACATCTATGATACCATAATACAGTACGAATATGGTGAATAAATATACTATCGAGACTTATTATATAATTTGAATTATTTCCAATGTATATGAAATATGTGTCATCAATTAATAGTCTTTTAACTTAGTTTCTTAGTGATGAAGTAACCTAAAATTTGGTGATGGAGAAGAAGAACATACTGAAATTGTTTACATCTATTATACCATAGTACAATATAAATATGTTGAATAAATATACTATAGAGACTCATTATATAATTTGAATTATTTCTAATGTATATGGAATATGTGTCATCAAATAATAGTCTTTTAACTTAGTTTCTTGGTATATAAGTAACCTAAAATTTGGTGATGGAGAAGAAGAAAAATATTAAAATTGTTTACATCTATGATACCATAATACAATATGAATATGGTGAATAAATATACTATCGGGCCACGTTATATAATTTGAGTTATTACCAATGTATATGAAATATGTGTTATTAATTAATAATCTTTTAACTTAGTTTCTTGGTGATAATGTCACCTAAAATTTGGTGATGGAGAAGAAGAAAAATATTGAAATTGTTTAAATCTATTATACCATAATAGAATATGAATATGGTGAATAAATATATTATCGGGCCTTATTATATAATTTGATTTATTAGCAATGTATATAAAATATATGTTATTATTTAATAGTCTTTTAACTTAGTTTCTTGTAAAGAAGTAACCTAAAATTTGGTGATGGAGAAGAAGAAAAATATTGAAATTGTTTACATCTATTATAACATAATACAATATAAATATGGTGAATAAATATACTATTGACACTCATTATATAATTTGAATTATTACAAATGTATATGGAATATGTGCCATTAATTAATGGTCTTTTAACTTAGTTTCTTGGTGATGAAGTAACCTAAAACTTGGTGATGGAGAGGAAGAAAAATATTGAAATTGTTTACCTATTATACCTTAATAAAATATGAATATGGTGAATCAATATAATATCAAGACTCAACATAAAATTTGAATTATTTTCAATGTATATGGAATATGTGTCATTAATTTATAGTTTTTTAACTTAGTTTCTTAGATGAAGTAACCTAAAATTTGGTGATGGAGAAGAAGAAAAATATTGAAATTGTTTACATCTATTATACCGTAATACAATATGAATATGGTGAATAAATATACTATCGAGACTCATTATATAATTTGAATTAATAGCAATGTAAATGAAATATGTGTCATTAATTAATATTCTTTTAACTTAGTTTCTTGGTGATGAAGTAACCTAAAATTTCGTGATGAAAAAGAAGAAAAATATTGAAATTATTTACATCAATTATACCATAATACAATATGAATACGGTGAATAAATATATTATCGAGACTCATTATATAATTTGAATTATTTCCAATCTATATGGAATATGTGCCATTAATTAATAGTCTTTTAACTTAGTCTCTTAGTGATTAAGTATCCTAAATTTTTTGTGATGGAGAAGAAGAAAAATATTAAAATTGTTTACATCTATGATACCATAATACAGTACGAATATGGTGAATAAATATACTATCGAGACTTATTATATAATTTGAATTATTTCCAATGTATATGAAATATGTGTCATCAATTAATAGTCTTTTAACTTAGTTTCTTAGTGATGAAGTAACCTAAAATTTGGTGATGGAGAAGAAGAAAATACTGAAATTGTTTACATCTATTATACCATAGTACAATATAAATATGTTGAATAAATATACTATAGAGACTCATTATATAATTTAAATTATTTCTAATGTATATGGAATATGTGTCAACAAATAATAGTCTTTTAACTTAGTTTCTTGGTGAATAAGTAACCTAAAATTTGGTGATGTAGAAGAAGAAAAATATTAAAATTGTTTACATCTATGATACCATAATACAATATGAATATGGTGAATAAATATACTATCGGGCCTCGTTATATAATTTGAGTTATTACCAATGTATATGAAATATGTGTTATTAATTAATAATCTTTTAACTTATTTTCTTGGTGATAATGTCACCTAAAATTTGGTGATGGAGAAGAAGAAAAATATTGAAATTGTTTAAATCTATTATACCATAATAGAATATGAATATGGTGAATAAATATATTATCGGGCCTTATTATATAATTTGATTTATTAGCAATGTATATAAAATATATGTTATTATTTAATAGTCTTTTAACTTAGTTTCTTGTAAAGAAGTAACCTAAAATTTGGTGATGGAGAGAAGAAGAAATATTGAAATTGTTTACATCTATTATAACATAATACAATATAAATATGGTGAATAAATATACTATTGACACTCATTATATAATTTGAATTATTA